>JAKFQP010001012.1:6802-27403 GCA_023375905.1 Nycticorax nycticorax
CTTGCAGATACCACGTGTCCCCTAACAATGTCCTTCACCTAAAACTGAGGAGGATCTCAAGCCTAGAGTTACCAGGGAACACTACTTTGCAGCGCGGATGATTTTAAAGCCTGAGAACTTAGGCAAAACTACTCTCATTTCTGCTGCGCAAAGGAAAAAGACTCTCCATGACGAGAAGGGCAAAGAAGATGCTAAACCCATCACGCTGCTGCACAAGCAAGTCTTCCTAGCTCCACAGAGGAACCACACAAAGAGCCAGCTACACGCAAGAGGGAAGCGGGGAAAGCACGCCGAGCCCTTTCTTGGGGGCACAGGGGCTGAATGCTCACAGCCCGGGGGTGCAGCTCCCCAGGAGCCTGTGGTGTGGGCACGTCACATCTGTGTGCAGCCACCAAACGCCCTCCCGCCCGCAGGCACAGGATTGCGCCTGTGATGCTGTGGCTTTAGCCCACTGAAGACATCCCTAGAAAAAACTGAACAGAAGTCACTGGAGGGGATGGGGGCCTGAAGAGGAAAGGCGAGGGGCAACGAAGCAAGCTCGCTGAGCGACTCGGCCACGCTGCTGCTGCTTCCCACGGCTGCGCAGCGATTCACAGGGGACTGGCTCCCACACAGCCCCAGGGCAGAGGCTGAGGTCTCACCTCCTTCCTGGTGCACTGGAGAACAGTGATGGGGGAGCCTTTGTGGTCAGCGAGGACGCGGATAGTCATTCCGGTGCGAGGGCTGCTGACAGCCACGAGCCCGTCCTTGCCCCCCGATAGGATCATTTCTCCTGTGGGCAGAGGAGAGAGTGGGACGCTTCTTGTAGGAGCAATAAAAGGCCATAGGAGAAAGGTCCAAGATCATGGAATGCTGGTGTCCCAAAACATGGGAAAAGGCTGGGAACAACGGAGTCAAGGGCTGGGTCAGATGAGATGTCTCAGAGACACACACTAAACCACCACGCTGAAGAAGCGCCACTGCAGACTGTGAGCAGGAGGACACAGGAATGCTGCTTGTACTCCAGCCCCTTTGCTATACCATTGCCAGTGCACCTCCCGTGTCCCATTTACCACATGCTCAGCTGGCAGAGCTACCAACGCTCATTGATACAAGTTCTCTGGCTCTCCCTGGCCCCGGGTTTTTGGGCAGGTTGCCAGCACGCAGCTGGAGCGGCCGGAGGTCAGGGTAACCCAGGCACAACCAAGCCACGCTCCCCCAAGGCAACATCTCCCCACCGCTATAACAGACAGCCTCACCATCTGTGGAGTAGGTGATTGCTGTCAGTGCAACGGCATGGGGGTGCATTTTCAGCTCCATCTCGGTCCTGGAAATGCTGAACACGCGGATGGTGCCATCGCTGTACCCCGCCACTACATGCTGGCTCTCAGCTCCCCACGCAACGACGGGCCGGGGCTTCCAGGCCAGGCACTGGCAGCTCTGCAAAGGAACCAGGGCAGAGACCCAACGCACAGTGAAGACAGCAGGACCATGCCATCAGTGCACTAAAAGCTCCACCTGCAAGTATTTCTCCAGCTTTAGCCTACTCTGCGAGGACACAGCAGTCCTTGCGATCCCAAGAAGTGGACTGTGCCCTCTCCCACGAGGAAGAGATTGCTGCACCACAATTACCTGGTTGAGCACCTGGAACTGTACCACCAGCTCCATGCTGCCCAGAGACCAAATCCTCACGCTGCCATCTTCCCCGCACGTTGCGCAGTGAGTCTCGTCGGGGCTGAAGCACGCTTCGGTCACCTGCAGCAAGAATGGAGATGGGGAATGGGGGCCCTACAAATGTCACAGCCTAGAGGACATCAGCTCCTCTGCCCCTCTCATCCCCCGGGACCCCTCTTCATGGGGACAAGAAGCCCCAGATGTAAAGGAAGGCAAGGTGCTTTGGTTTTGTGCTTGTCTTGGGCTGATAACTAGGCTTGTGATGGAAACTAGTAAACCTAAGCCCAGAGCTAGGACCAGGCACCACGCAACGTAGGTGTAAGCAGAATACCTTCTCTTCACTCTTTGAAATATTTTTTTGGTAGCATAAGGATACCCCAAAGCAACAGTAACATTTAAAATGGTCATTCTTCATCTGGGGTTGGGTTTTGGGTTGGGTTTTTTTTATGTTTTAGGCAAAGAAAATGTTATCCAGCGTGGATGCCCAGCTCGCAAACAGAAGGCAGGCAGAAGTCGCAGCCCTCAGGAATGAAACCTTAGTGACTGCAAACTGCATTCTTCTGCTCCAGCAGAAAGGCCCAGGGCTGCTCCAGGCTGGGGCTGTTAAACACCTGAGGCTAGAGCGGGTGAGCTCAGACTTCTTGACGTGCGTATCTCTCTCTAGCATCCTCCATGTTGTCCCATCAGCGCTAGTGAGCCCTGCAGCTCCCTCACCTCTCCCATGGCCAGACCAGGGAAGGCTTCACAGCCCGCACACGCTTCCCAGGGCATGGATAGCACACGCAGCACTCGCTGCTCCGCAGGACAAACCAGCCCAGCCCCTCTAACCTTGTTCTTGTGGCCGCTGATCAGTCGGATGCTTGTGCTCTCCGGCCAGTTGATGTACCACAGGGTTCCCGCCGTGGTGCCCACAATTCCCATTTCTAGAGAGTCATCAAAGGCTGCACTGACTATCGTCCCATCGAGGGTGATCTCATGTTCTAGAAGGACTGAGCTAGACCTGGAGGAAAAGAGAACGTGAGGATGACTGCCTCAGCCGTTGGAACAGCCACTCTGCCTCCTTTAAATGCAGTTTTCCAATGAGCCCAGTCACATCTTTGCAGCTAAATGGTTCCATGAGGGGCTCCTGTACATTGCACAGTGGCTACCATTGCCTTTCCACTGCAACATCTTTTATAGGAAAGAAAGAAAACAGGGAATGCAACAGCACAAGAGAAGAAACAAAGGCAACGTATTTCACAAAGTCTCTCAAATGAGTTTGTACAAATCACCAGCACAAGCTTCAGGCATGATAAACTCCCCTTATTTCCAACATTAAGAGGGTTCAGCTACCTGTGGCAAAAATTCAGTAAAAAGATCCAGACAGAAAGAAACAGCAGTCACGGGATGGAGAGGGAAAGCTAAGGATGAAGAGCAACAGGAGCAGCGTGGTTGCAGCCAGAGCCGACGTCTGTCCGTGCAAAGCCACCTCTCAGACAGGTCCTGGGCGCTGCCAGGTGAGGGGAAGAGCATCTCAAGAGCACAGAGCGTTCTCGAGATGGGCGCAAGCACAGCGGGGATGCTGGGGCCACCACCTCCTACCTGGCTTCGGGACCTTTCAGCCTCAGCTCCTGCACGGTGGCCACTGCCCACAGGCGGATACGTTTGGTGTTGCTGCCGCTCACCAGCCGGTTGCGCCGACACACCAGCACACCTGGGAGGCCACAGGGGAACGAAGGGCACCCGTGAATCCCCACCACTCTCGGCCATCACCCACTCCTGACAGCCAGGCCACTGGGCAGGGCAGCAGGGGTCTTTTACAGCCCAACACCCAGCGTTTTTTCAGACTAGAGGTGAACCAGGAACCCCAGGACCCTGAGGAAACCCAGGTCACGGATCCGTTGCCACCCCAGGCATCTTGTATCTAAGACAGCAAACTGGTTTTCTGAGCACAGCTGAAATGGGAGGTCTGCAAGCTCATTGCTGTTCTTCCCTAACGAGTTCCCTGTTACAGCCCTGCCAGACGCCTGGGGCATCTGCACCCACCGATCTCGCCCTCGTCGGCCTCCCACGTCATGAAGCAGCGATGAGTCTCGGTGTCCCACACGCAGATCTGGCCAGAGTTGGTACCACTATAAAGAAGAGTTTCAGCACCGTAGCAGAGAGAGGTCAGCTCCACTGGCCCTAACACGTCCGGGGCAGGGGCCCAATGAACCTGCCGGAGCACGTAAAACAGAAACGTCAAAGAGAATGTGGTGCTTACCTACATCGGGGGAAAAAAAACCCCACCCAAACCCCCTCCTCCTACCCTCAAATTCAAGCAGTTAATTCCTCAAATACAACTGAAAGCCACTCACAGCCAAGCCAACATCATCTCACTAAGAGAAATCTTCAGCTCTCACAGACTTGTGGGGGGCAGAGCTTCCATCGCACTCACCAGGGGCTTGGAAAAGAAGGCAAGAGAGGCAAACAGAAATTCTAAAAGAAGGTAAAACTGAGGTTTACCTTGAGGCTGACATCAGCTCCCTGCTCCTCCAACAGCCAAAACATCACGGCTCCCTTCCCTACGCAGGCCAGTTCTCGGTGAGAAAGAGGACTGAAAGCCACGTCATGGACTGGCTCCGAGATACAAGTCGACGACATGAGTTCGTAAGTGTAGGTATTCCACAGAGCAATGGTTTGATCGCTGTAGTCCCCTAGGTTAGAACACAAAAGACAGAAGAAGGAAAATCTGAAGCCTCAGCGTTTCTTCAGGACGCTCGCAAGCGCACACCCCGCACGCACGCATCAACTGCATCGCTCCCTTGCTGCGAACGCCGTCCCAGGCGTGGACGCGGCTCCTTGCGTGCTCAGCGAAAGCTGCACGACACGATGGGTCCTCACCCGAGTTGAGGATGGGTATAACTGGCCCAACACTTCATGCTGGAGGTTGTAGCGAACCTGACCCCGCAGCGGGGTCTGCAGCCAGCATCCGAACGGCCGATGGCTGGCGCGGTTGGGATTGCAGCAGGCAGAGCAGGTTTCCTGCTGTTTCTACACCCTCAGGAGCTACCGCACACCTGAACGTGTGCCCCACGCAAGCCCTCCAGTGACACTGTGCACTCAGGGCTAACAACAGTCTTGAAATTAGAGAGGGATGTCACCGTTGCTGAGGTCAAAGCTGAGATGGGAGCTGATCTTAACAGAAGCCACCCTATCTGGGCGGCAGCAGAAGGCACCAGCCTCGGTGCAGGCAAACCTCCCAGACAGCTCCGGAGGACAGTGCTCTCCTGCTGCCATTCCCAGGCTCCGTGAGCTCAGTGGAGACCGTCAGCTTTCCTGCAGCCCAGACCGGAGCTGGAGGAAGGGGGGGTCCTCTCCCACGCCTCTCCATAGAGAACGCAAAGCTCTCTTCCTCTCCAGAAAAACTTGCTTTTTTCCAAGGGCAGACTCACCAACCCAGAGAGAGTGCATTGCGTGCTCCGCAGGTCCTCCCTCATGCAAAACAGGAACTTACTAATTGCATATTTGTCCTTTAAATGTCCCCTGCCTAAACAAAACAGACAGCTTGAGCGTCCATCTTGTGCTGGCATCGCTGCCTGGCAGGAGGTGCTCAGTTTGAAGCCTGGCTACTTCTATGTAATTACACCTAAGCAGCAATAAGAAGTCCAGAAGAACGCTTTCCCCTTTGCATACTATATACAGTAACTGGAAACTATTTACACGGGCTTCACAAGCACTAGTGAGCCAGGAGGAGAACGCCGTAACTTCG
The DNA here is from genome assembly GCA_023375905.1 of Nycticorax nycticorax. Taxonomy (NCBI): domain Eukaryota; kingdom Metazoa; phylum Chordata; class Aves; order Pelecaniformes; family Ardeidae; genus Nycticorax; species Nycticorax nycticorax. The sequence continues at coordinate 12,186 of JAKFQP010001012.1, forward strand.
AAGCTGGGGCAATGAGAAAGAACTGAAGGGGAGCTGAGGGAGCCCAGCATTCGTGCCTGTGGCCGAGATGCCCAGAGCATGAGCTTCCCCTCCAAATACCGCCAACAGTGCCCTGGAAGCGTGCTCAGCTGTGAAGAATGCCCCCGCAGGCGGTCACTCCCCGCAGGACCCCAGACCACTTGCGGTTTTACATGCCGCGTTACCCGTTGTCCCCAGGCTACCCCACAACATGTTCGTACCCAGGAGCCTGGTGCACGTCTCACAGGTATTAGACATCTTCCTCCCAGGAGCTGCCTGCTCTGGGGCGTACTCCTACACCTAAGGATGGAGGGTGTACACTCCTACACTACAAGGATGATAAAGGGACTGGAGCATCTCCCCTACGAGGAAAGGCTGAGAGAGTTGGGCTTGTTCAGCCTGGAGAAGAGAAGACTGAGAGGGGACCTCATCAACACGTACAAATATCTCAAGGGTGGATGTCACGAGGACAGAGTCAGACTCTTTGCAGTGGTGCCCAGCGCCAGGACAAGGGGCAATGGGCACAAACTGAGACATAAGAGGTTTCAGCTGAATATAAGGAAAAACTTCTTTACTTTGAGGGTGCCCGAGCCCTGGCCCAGGCTGACCAGCGGGGCTGTGGAGTCTCCTTCTCTGGAGAGATTCAAAGCCCACCTGGACGCTGTCCTGTGTAACATGCTGTGGGCAGGGGGGTGGGACTGGGTGATCTCCCGAGGTCCCTTCCAACCCTTGCCATTCTGGGATTCCGTGACCCGCGCCTGCTGTTACTGGCATGCTCACCGAGGGTAAGGAGGAACCTGTCGTCCCGAGAGAACGCCATGGCTTGTACTTGCGTCTTGTGATGGAAGAGGCTCGCTGTGCAAACCCCACCCTGGACGTTCCAGATGCAGATCTGACAATGGGAGTCTCCACTCCTCTTCCCCGAAGCAGAGGCAAGAACCTAACAGAACAATATGCTGTCACCGAGACCTTGGTAAATAATTAGAGAACACTTCATTAGTTAGCCTTAGCAACTGTTAGTCTCAAATTAAAGTGATGTGGTTGGCAAGTGAAAAATTCTGTGAGAACAACCATCAGCTGACGGCAGTAGGGAATGGTAGCATCACCCAGAGGAAGGGAGCAGCCTTTGCTGTCACACCAAGCCAGCACAATGGACAGCTAGGCTCCAAAATAATTTATATTATTATATTTTAATTCTATTTTCCATAACCCCAGGTCTCCATGCAGCAGGCAGAAGAAGGAACAGATAAATGGGATCTTAGCCCGGAGCGACACAGGCAACACCCAGCCTGGGGCAGCAGGAACCTCTCCTACCTGAGCATCGTGGCTGACGGCGAGCGTAGAGATCTCCTCTGCGTGGCCGAGCCAGTGATTCTGTGATCCCGAGTGCAGGTCTTCAACCACGATGACGCAGCCACAGGAGTAGGCGAAGAAGCCTGGCAGAGGAGGAGGAGATGGGCTGTTTTCACCTAAAGGCTTCGCCTACAGCACCCACTACAACCTCTATCACAACTCAGGAAGATCTTTTTTTTTTCAGTAATACGTAAAAGCTGACTCTCCTACCCAACCTGTCAGCATCCTTCCCCTCAGGCTGGGAGCAGAGCAAAATCTCACTTCCCCTAACCTGAGCAAAGCAACGCTGTTGGGCAGCCTGGAGAAGGAGGCAAGATGGCCTTGGCAAGAGCTTTCCCTCCTGCTCCATCCACCCGGCAACTGAAGCCTGAGCCTGCCCGTATCCGCTAACGTTTGCCAACAGCAAAGAAGGAGGGGTATTGGATGTTACTAATGCAAAGATCCCAACCCAACAGCTAGAAGATCGTAACTTGGCTCAGCACACACACACCTCCCGCCCCTCCAGAGCCTTCCCAGGGTACCTGTGTCCGGGTTCCACACCATATTCCCTCTGCCATTCCCGTTGTAGCCGATCACAGCTTTCAGCTTCAAGACCTCACTGCCAGCTGGAGGAGGTAAGAAACTCTGCAAGAAAAATAGACACTGGCTTAAAATAAACTCTAGAAGGATGGCCCGGTCAGGTACGTTCAACACCCCCGTACAAAAAAGCATGTGTGTGAGCACACACATGTCCTTCAGCCCCACGCACCCCCCACGCAAATTCATGCTGATGCTCACACAACTCAAGCTCGACACATCGACAGCTGAATACCAACGCGCACGCTTACACACCAGAAAGAGAAACTGCACCAAACCCAGGCACAGATGATTTCAGACGGGGCACAGCTCAGGCTGGCAGCAACTGCTGCCGGGCAGCTGCTGATCCTGCAGGGAAAGGGGACTTGGGGATGCAGGCGTTTCAATGGGAAGACGGTGGGGAAGAAAAAAAACCACAGCCAGGTGGAGGGACAGAGGAGAGAATTGAGGGTGCAAGCTGAGCGCAGCTTTTCTCCCAGCACCAGCGAACAGCAGAGCTTAGGAAAAGGTTGAGTTAAGTTTCTGTTTTATTATTGCTCTGTTTGTTAACAGAGCGAGAGCTGTGCCTTGACTATCTTCACTACGCTCCACGGATTGCCTTCCCCAGCCTGCTCTGCCAACGCAGCTGCTCGCAAATATGGGCGCACGATGAATCACTCCATTGCTCACTCGTCTTTCACTTTCAATAGCACATGCCATTTCCATTTCTTTTGAATAAAAATGTATGCAGATTTGCTGAACAGAAAGAGAGTTGATCACAACTCACTTTTTACTAGCCTGGAAAGAGCTGCGCGTAGAAGAGAAAGGGGAAACTAATGTTAGGAGTTTCTAATTGCACGTCAGGCCCAGGGGGGTGTTTCACAAATTGCTTTCAGAGAACAAAATTGAAACGGTTTGGAAAATCCACCTACCCCAGCCCCAAAATGCCTGTTTGCCACCCGCCTGGGTAACCGGCCCCGGCACAACTCTCACCTGGGGGAGCACCGATGCCTTAAAGCGAGGAGTGAAATGCCGGTAGGAGTCTGGGCGGACGGAGCATTGGGACTCGGGACTTTTGGTCTCCTTTCTGGGTTCTGCCACACAAAGAAGACAACAGTACCTAAGGGATGCCGCCGCTCCCGGGGGCGGTTTGGGAGCAGGAGCTCGGCTGCAGCTCGCTGTCCCTTCCGATGCTGTGTACGAAACAAGAAAATCAGACTGCAGCATCGCAGGCGCTCCTACGTGACCGGCCATGGGAAAAGCACCAGCTTTCCAGGAGCAAAGAAGGAACATCCATCTCCCCCCATCATCCCACCCAGCCACACCACTCTGCAAACAGCCTAAGGGCGTCCACGCCACGTGCCCTGGGCATCGCTGCAGAAGCGCAAGCCACGCAGCTAGAAAGAGCTCTTCAACGCGCGCGGCGGAGGCACGGTTTTCTGTTGAAGCTTTCCAACAAGTCCTGCCTGGGGCTGAGCGCTGGCAGCCGCCTGCTTCTGGCTGCTCGCCACAAACTGCTGCAGCTTTGAGGCTGCCCGTCTATTAATAGAGACATCGGGAGCTTTAATTTCAGCCGGGTTTAACAGAACGTGCCACTGGGAGAGGATACTGGCCCCAAGCTGAAGAGGGGCTTCTGGCGTGCCTAGAAGCAGCAGTGGGGAAAGAGCCAGAAGAACGAGCAGTCTTGGGGACCAGCACGAGCTTCCCTCCGTACCCCCTTCCCTTGGAGAATCACACCCGAGGGAAGAGCCCCGAGGAACACATCGCTGCCCTTCGTCTCACAACTCTGAGCACGTGTCCCGGTCTATCTGCACCATATTAGTAACGATCTTTGTTTTTCAGGGATAGTCCAAGCTGCCACGCAGCCCGGCACACATCGTGTCCCCAAGGAGCCAAGCTCTGTGCGAGATGGGAATATCCCCAATTTACCATTTGCTGATTCTCCAGGAGACCTCGAGCTCTCCTGCCTCATCTTGGGCCTCACAACAAGCTCCTCGTTTCTGACCGACTCCACCACAAAAACCGAGGCATCTTTGTCTCCGTTTGCCACCGTCCCACTGCTGCTTGGCAGAGCTGCTTCCTCCTCCTCTTTGTCCGACTTGGAGAAAATACCTGAAGGGAAAAATAAGTGGGAGGACAGAGCCATCCATGTCCTTCAGGGCTGCTTCACAGCCGACCAACCCTTTGATTCTGGCAGCGTCATTCTGCTCTGCGTAACAGCCCGTCTCTTAAGGTGGAGGGCAAGGCAGACATTTCCTCCTGGGTATCCAGCAAGGGATTTACCACAGCCCCCAGAGAAGCTGTGCCGGCAGCTTAGTCTACGGAGGAGAGTGGAGGATAAAGCGGTGCTGAATCCCAACACCTCTGGCTGGCTTTGTCCAAGTTAGGGAAGGAAAGTGCAGGCTGGTCTGTCAGGCTGCGGGAAGGGGATCATGGGCAAGGATGGCTCCAAGGATGCTGCCAAACTAGGCAAGGAGTTCTTCCTAAACCAAGCGTAATTTCCCCCTTTCCTGCAAGCAGTTCCTCTTACTTTGACATCCCGCTTGGTGGACAGAGCTGACATCCAAATGTGGCGGCGAGGACAGCAACGGAAGAGGAACTGTCTGCCGAGGTGTCTCAGAGGCATCCTTTAGCTCCTGAGAGCTCCCTTCTGTGAAAAGAAAAGGGTCTGTGTAACCTCCTTCATCCCTTAGGTCTTCTCATCCTCCCAAGCTGACCGACTGCGATACCTCCAAGCTCATTTCTCCAGCTTCCTCCCCCCCAGGAGAAGCCTCCTCTTCTCTGTCCTTCAAGAAAGTGGGGGACAGAGAGAGGGACAGTGAGAGCAGGGAAAAAGACGACAGAAGAGATGGAGGCAGGGAAGGACAGAAGGCAAAAGCTGAAAGACCTACCAAGAGACCCAAAACGGCTCTGCTCAGAACGTCCCCTCCTTGGCAGACTCCCACCGAGAGTTAATTGAAGACTGACTGTCCTTGAGGTTAACTAGCTGGTTAGCCCCCTGCTATCTGACCCACTGAGGGGAGGAACCACAAATGCTCAGCCCCTACCCTCCGCCACGAAGAGCAGCCAAGCTGCCGGCCAGCACAACTCACGGGAGGAGGCAAACTCACCTGCGCCCGGCAGCAGAGCGGACTCAGAGGAACAAGCCCTAGAAAGGCAAGGAGACCGGTGTTACACCGAGACGGGGATGGAGCAGGGGGAGGCAGTGCCCAGCACCACGCACTTACCCATCTGGGGACGACCCCTCTGCAGGCAGAGCCAGGAAATCCCAGAGGAAGATGGCATCTCCGACGCTGATGACGTGCCGTTGGTCCGGGGTGAAGGCCACCTGGCGCACTGGCTCCGAATGGCCGATGTACACCTGGGAGAGAGCACGCCCTCAACTTCCCCATCACCACCCCTGCCCTGCCAGGGTGCTGGTTACTGCGCTCCCCGCCCCGCACAGCCAGGGCCAACGCTCCTCGGCAGAAGATCCCCTCGGAAGCCAGCACCACAGAGACCAGTAGCCACCATCCCCTCGGAGGCCAGCACCGCACCCTACAATGCTCAGACCTAGGGTTGACCAACTGGGGTTGACTTTCACTCATCTGGAGAAACAAGAAACCCTCTGAAGTCTTATCCTAGCTCTCAATACCTCTGAAATGGGTAAATTTGGGTAAAATTTTACCCATTGGTAAAAACGGGCGAGCCATTTTCTTCTCTGGGTGGCTCTGTCCCTAGCACAGAGGTGACGCCTAGCTGGGTCCTTCGCAGAGGGTCTCACCGGGTGCGGTGCTTTGGCAGCCCCAGCCCGTGCTCAGCTCAGGGCGTTATTACAAGGTGGGAATAGGGCTGCATTTCTCAGCTGCTGGGCAAACTAGGACTGGGGACGCTGGGCCAGGTTTACACAGAGGGTTTTTGGATCCTAGAATCCCAGGTTAGAAGGGGCCTCAAGGATCATCTGGTCCAACCTTTCTGGGCAAGAGCACAGTCTAGACAAGATGGCCCAGCGCCCTGTCCAGCTGCGTCTTGAAAGTGTCTTGCTGCTCTCTTTTCCAGGGATTCAGAAATGCTTGATCAGGGCAACAGCAACTCCCTCCCCTCCCTCTGTGGGCAGTACCTGGAAGTTGATATCAAAGCGCATCCGATAGTCCCACACTTTGATCACTTTGTCACCGGCAGTGAGCAGGTACCTGCCGTCCTTGCTCAGCGCCAAGGAAGAACAGGACAGCTTGTGCACGGGAGACACCTGCGGACAAGGAACGGCAGCGTTAGCTGAGCTAGCTCCTGTCCTTCCTTATGCTTCAGCACGAGGACAGGAGCTCGACAGCACGGAAAACCAGGGCAAGCTCGGGCTCCCCCTGAGCACGACCGCACCAGGACAGCTACCTGCTGGCCACTCGTGTGTTTCTTTGAAGCCTGTGAGCTCCAGGGTGAGCTCTTCTCTCATTTAGGCTCCTACAGCGACACGCAGCGCCCAAACCCCATGAGACCTCAGTGCATGAATTCCATCAGCGCCCTACCTCTCGCACCAGTCGTCCCGTTTTTGCATCGAGCACAAGGATTTTGTTGGAAGAAGTGGACACCAGGAGCTCGCCTCGAGGCACCGGAGCAAAGCAGACTCGCGCGGCGGAGTCCAAGGTTGTGCTGTTCAAATCGAGGACGCTGATGTCCACCCTCAGCAGCTGTGAAACAAGGAGCTACTGAACAAACATCCCGGAGCAAATGCTGCAGAAGCCTCAGGAGCCGCTCGTGGCTTTCCCGACGCGAGGCTGTGGAGCCCCCCAGACCCTTCCCTCCCCACCCAACGAGGAGCTGCAGGGTCCAGGCAACGTCCCTGCTGCCCAGGAGAGCCGCTCACAAAGAGGAGTGGGAGCTGACAGTCTACACAAGCCATCTCCAAATCATCTTTCTACAGGGGAATGAAGCTGGAGAAGAAGAAAACTTGGACTTTGTTGTTTCTATCTCACAGAATGGAAAACAAACCTCGTCGTAAGCACCCTGAGCACTTGCAGGGAAGGGCCCGCTCCAACACGGCTGGTGCCCAAGGCCCTCGGGTCCCTCTCACCTAACGCAGCCTGCGGGATTTTCCCCTGCGGCACGTGCTCCCCTCCCCACCAACCCCCGGGAAGAAGGGGAGCCGGCTGGGTACCTCATCTAGAGAGCAGGCCTCCATCACGGTCACAACATACTTGGAGGGACCCACGAAGGCCAAGAGGCGGCTGTCCCCACTGACCACCAAAGCATCCGAACTGCTCCCAGCATCCCGGGCCACCACGTTGCCTGAGGGTCACGGCAAGAGAGAGAGTGGAGAGAGGAGCAAAGCCCACGCTGCAGCCAGCAACCTCGGTGATGGTGCTCCTGACCGGCAGAGCTGCAGCTTCTCCTGCCTCCGAATCAGCCCTGGGGCAACGTTCTGGCCTAAGCAGCAGCTTCTGTTGCAGAAGATGCTACAAATTTTACCCACAACACCCAAAACGTGCAGTAAACCACCTCAAAGACAAGGTCTTGGCTCCTGACTGAACGTGCGGTGTTTTCAAGGACAGCAGAACAAAACCAAGGGAATAAAATTGATTTTAGTGTTTATTTTTTAACAAGAAGCTGCGATAAGGAGCTGTGAATGTAAAATCTCAGCTTGCAGCCTGGGTGTCTGAACCCTGCGCAGAATGAAGTTGGTGCCCAGAACCCCACCACGCTGCTGTCAGTCCCGTGGGCAGATAGACCTGAAGGTCTAAAAAATAAAATCCCAGGCATCAGAGCAATTCTCTGTACTTATTCCACTACCAAAATCCCGCTGTTCTCTCCCTGGAACACGGCCAGGCAGCAAACAGTTTCAGAGCACAGCCAACATGCAAAGGTCCAGCTGCAGCACTCACACCAAACTTGGGTTATTTTGGACAAATTCCTTGATCTCTCCGAGCCCCTGTTCCTTCCCCACCTTCTTCAACTGCACATTTCTTGGGGCAGGATCCTCCTCTCTGCCCAACACTGTGTAACGGAGCTCCCTTTCCCCGCCCAAGCCTGCGCCGCCGCAGCTCATTCCAAAAAACGCCCATTAAACATGGCATTAACGTTTCCCAACCTGCCTTGCCCCCGCGCTGCTTCCCCTCGCCCGCAGCTCTCCGCCTTCCCCATTCACCAGCGCCGCTCGGTGCTGCCGGCAGGATTAGGGAAACGATCCAGTTTAAACAAATTAAACTGCACGTCCACAAAATGGGAAGAGTCAGGGCTTTGGGCATGAATAAATTAGGAAGACTCTGCGCTGCTTCAGGCTGTTGAACCCAGCCCTGAAATGCAAGGTCCCTGCGATTCCAGCCCTGCCCAAACACCGAGCGAGCTGCGAGCGTTTGAAGGAGGACGGGTAGGAAGGGTTGGCGGTCACTCGGGTTTGCTCACATACGGCGTAAACACAAATGACACAGCTCGGAAGGTTCATCAAAAAATATCTCTCCGAGTCGGCTGAGTCTGGTTTGGCTTTGGTGCTAGGATGTCTGTGCTAATAAAAAAACCCACGAAAGGCAAGCCACAAGCCTGAAGCCTTACCCAGGACTCTGAGGACGTGGCTTTTCTGCGCCACGCAGCTGTAAAGAGCCAGAGTTCCCTGCAAACAGGCGCTGAACATGAAATTGCCATCTGGAGAGAAGGTCAGTCCGGTGATCACAGCGCGGTGCTGCCTGAAAGGAGGCAGAAAACATGAAAAAGGGGGAGGAGAACGAACAAACAAAACCCCAGAAAGCAGCAGCAATGTGAACAAGCCTGGGGAGCAAAATAATCAGGGGCAGGCAGAGGACCCCACCGCGCTCACGCCTGCAGCGGCCCAGGACGACCAACGCCCCGTCTTTTTGGAAAACCGAGCAGCAAGCGCACGCTCCAGCTGGCCCTGGAGGGGACACGGCTGTGAGCTCCGGGGTGAGCTCTTCTCTCATTTAGCCCCCTACAGCGGCACGCAGCGCCCAAGCCCCACGTGACACGAGACCTCAGTGCACAAATTCCATCAGCGCCCTACCTCTCGCACCAGTCATCCCGTTTTTTGCATCAAGCGCAAGGATTTTATTGGAAGAAGTGGACACCAGGAGCTCGCCTCAAGGCACCGGAGCAAAGCAGGATGCTCCCTTTGGAGCATCCTCCGCTTCCTAGGCTGAGGCTCCCTGTTCAGCTGCTCTCTAGGACAAGCTTTTTCCTACTGTTGGCCAACCGTCCACCGGGAAGTCGTAAAGAAAACCTTCACAGCCTTTTCAGGTTGGATTTTACCACCCGGAGCCTCGGTGCAGCAGGCTCGCTCTGCCCAAAAACCACTCAGCTGGGACGCGAGGGTTGTCGAGCTCAAGAAAAGCGCTTTTCCCACCTCCACGATTATGGCTGTGGCTCTCGCCAGGACACCCGCAGTCAGACCCGTCCCCGCCCCAGTGCAGCTCCTTACTTGTGCTCCGCCAGCAGATCGGAGGCAGCCAAGCTGAAGGTCCGCACCATCCCGCTGTCAAAGCCACAGGCCAGGATCTGCTGGGTAGGGTGGAAGGCCACGGCACAGGGCATTTCCTCCGCGGCCGTGAAGTCGTAGAGCTGTGGGGAGAGACGTGCCGCGGGCACAAAGCTGGATGAAGCTGTACCCGGTGCCGTACCGAACACCAAGTCAGCCTCAGACCTCCACTGTGAGCGTGTCCCACGACCGAAATCTCATCCTGCCTGGATGGATGTAAAGCCCAGTGAAGTCCTGGGTCTGTGGGCATTGAGATAAAGCCCTTGGGTATTATGTTTTGTGTTAAAAAGCAATATTCAAAAGATGGAGGAAAAGAAAATGCTTGTGTTTAACAATACCTTCAGAAGCTAAGGCCAAATTATGCGTTAAGCCAAAACTCTCAGAGCTCCATACTCCCGGCTTTCTTGCCCATGATACCCCCCATGCTTCAGGGAGGACATTTAAGGGCTCTGGAACTGTGGAGCTCTGACAGACAGACCAGGCAGACTATTAATAAACACGAGACACTACTGACTCTCGTCTCACCTACCTGCTGCATGGAGACGAGGTCCCAGACCCGGATGGTATTGTCCTGAGACACCGTTGCCATCTGCTTCCAAATCCCCTCCACCGAGAATGCCAAAACGGAGTCCTCGTGAGAGCGCATGAGGGTGTTATAGTCCCGGGACTGGATATCCAGGTAGCCCAGATTCCCAGCAGCGGTCGTGCACAAGACTTTGCGGCTGTCCGGGCTGATGCAGACAGAGCTCACCGGAGCTTCGTGCTCTGGGGAAAGACTCAGGAGTTGGCAAACTCCCCCTGGAAAAGGAGCAGCAGCAGCCAGAGCAAAGCTACCGAACCAGATTCCCATTTAGGCAGGTAATGCGCACAGGAACGAGCATCCCACAGGATCCCAGGACTGAGCACTGCCAGGTTTGAGCTTAGTGACAAATTAAGTCTCAGCCCTTTCTAGAAGTCCCCCGGCTCTGCTGTTATAGTGGTTTTTTCAAAGAGAGTGAAGAACTGCTCTGCTCTCCCCTAATTTTTCACGGACGGAAGAGCCATGGGTACAAGGGCACAGAAAGCACGACTGAGTGCCTGCTCTCACCCAGGAGACCCTGCCTTTCTCCTGCGAGTTACAAGAACGAACACAAATAATTGTTGTTGAAGTAAAAGACCTCCAAGCCGGCCACCCCTGGAGACAGCAGGCGTAAGAGACTCCCTCGTTCATGAGAATCGCTTTAGGAGACGCGGCAGCAGAGCTTTGGCTCCACAGCAGCAGGCTGATGGAGATGTGGAGCTCGGAAACACCGGTCCCAGCTCTACTCACCTGCCTCCAAGACAACGGCTGAGAAGTCCAGCGGCCACAGCCGCAGGTAGCCATCTTCCGAACCCGTGGCGCAGAAGGTTGAGGAGATGCTAATACTGCTTATAGCGATCCCAGGGCCTGAAAAGCCAAAAAACCACCGTTAACTTGTACACTTGAAAGAAGAAAACCCAAACTGAGGGTTCCTCCATCCAAGAGCTGAGTCCAATGCTCCACCCGCAGCCTCCGAAGATGCCAGGAATCCCACGGTGACTGCCAGTATAGGCTGAGGAGTCTCAGCTAGCCCTGCTCAGGACTTGGAACACGGTCGGTCCCCATCCCTTTCCAGCACTCCTCTTGACCATTGCGCAGCCCTCACCAGGCACAGAAAATTCTTACTGCTTGTTACACCCTGCCGTATTTTTGCCTTGAATGGGATCCTGTGGCAAGGGATGCCCTAGGTTAACTGCCTGGGATACAAACCCCTCCCATTTCCCTGCCTCAAATCCTCCCTGCAGCATAGTGAGAAGGGAGAGAGATCTACAGAAACCGGGATTTTTTGATTCGGGTGTAGAGTCCATTGGTCAAAGCACTGGCAAGAGCCAGCGCTGCTGCCAGGAGGATGCCCAAGGACATCACTTCATCTCCTCTTGGATGTTTTCTCACCCATGAAGTGAGAACCGGAGGTACGTACCTCTCAGAGGGGCACACTCGAGATGAATTAGCTCAATTTGCCAAAGCAAACCATGCCCCAAGTTTTAAGACATCAGAGCAATCGCACTTGAAAGTGAATTCTTCCTGCTGTTAAAATTAATGGAAGAGCCGAGGGCTGTACCACTTCGTATACTGCAACAAAGATTTTTCCAAACACTCTGCACAGGCTGAATGATAATAAAAAAAAAAATCCCAAAATTCATCTTTTTCGTTGGTCTGCTTAGCTCTTGTTCCATCTCTACATCAAGATTCCCATCAGCAAATGAAGACCTTGTTTCGTGTTTCTAAAAGCAGTGTTGCTCTGGAAGTGTAATCAGCATTTAAAATGCTAAAATCCTGTCTTAAAACGATACTTTGCTGTACTAAGGAAGATTATTTGAGTACTTAAGAGGCAAATAGCTAGCAGTGGTCTAACCAGGCTTTAGCACTCGGGAAACGGCTGGTTTATTTGACCAGAGATTTGGCATTTCTGACCCGATAAAGGCCGAGGTGCTCCCCGGCCGGTCCCCCCCTCCTCCCCGCCCGCAGACGCTCCTACCTGCATCCCTGCCTGCCCCGTCCGGCCGCTGGCAGCCCTGGGGTGGCACAGGCAGGAGCCGCCGCACGCTCCTCATGCAGACGTTCTTGTAGTCCACCTCCAAGACGTGGCCGCTCTTGCTGCAGACGAAGCTGTAAGGGAGAGCGAGCCCTGCTCCGGCACCCCCGGGTTCCGAGGAGCTGTGCCGGCTTGGTTTAGTAAAAACCCGGCTTTGGTTCACCCGTTAAACTCCTTGCCTGATGGAAAGCAATTCTGGTTCATGGTAACCTAACGGGTCAGCGAGGTGTCCGAGGGCACCTTTCCACACGCTACCCTACAAATTTACAGCCAAAGTCAGAGCTTCCGATTGTATTTCTTGTCCCTTTGAAACATGAATTAGCAGAAGAGCTAAAAGCTGGGCATAGACTCCAGAAAAACCTCTCTCTGCCACGGGACACAGCGCGGGGGCAAGGCAGGGCCAGCTCAGCCGACAGCCCCGGCTTTCTGGAACAGCATGGGGTAGCAACAGAGGTCTGGCTTTGATGGCTAAAATACAACAACAACAAAAAAAAGCATGTATCTGCCTATACGCAAGACGACAGGTACCACACTCCTCCCGCTGCCACCAGAAAGCTGACCACAAGCCTCGGGCAGCGGAGAGGTTCACTAAACACAGCAAAACATCAGTATGGCAATAGGGAAGAGCCATTTCTTGGGCTATCCTGCCAGCAGCCGAATCTCTTTTGGGAAGCAAAGCGGGCGAGGAGGGGAGAGGCTCTCCCAGCTCCAGGAAGCAGCCGTATTTTGCAAGGAAACCCCAAGCCAAAGGCCGTGCTCAGGCAGAGGAGGGGGAAGGAGGACGCCAAAGGCAGCCAGAGCCGTAGAGCTCCCTCCCGGCAGGCTGCCCCGAGGACGGGTGACGGCGCAGCCCAGCAGCCCCTTACAGCGTGCGGTCCTCCGGCTCCCGCTCGGCCGCGTGCCCCTCCTCGAAGGCCAGGTCGGTGAACTCCAGGGAATGGTACTCGCCCAGATTGACGGGGCACGAGCGCAGCGTTCCGCTCCGCACTCGCCACAGCCTGACGTTGTCCCGGCCGCACGACACCATCCTGTCCCAGGAGAGACCGCGTGAGGACCGGGGCAGGGCTCTCCAAGCCCCTGGTGAAACTTCGGTGCCCCAAGGGCCACCAGCTGACAGCGAGGACCACGAACAGGAATGGCAACCGGACGGCTGCAGCACCGTGATTCCCCCCGCAGCTGTATCAGAACCAATGCTTTGGATTTTTTTTTTGCACTTATTTTTTTTTTTGCACGCTACCTGGTATCATCAAAAAAAGCAATCTTCAAGGCCTGGATGTCCACATCCGTGTGCGCTTTGGCCAGCACGGCCACCTCTCCGCCACGGGTCACCTGAGCAGCGTTCCACACCACCACCACCTGGAGCAAGAAGACACGAGGGCAGAGCGGCTCAAACCTGGAAACCTTGGCAGCAAAGGAGCTTCTCATCACATCAGCGGACAAGCTGCAGGTACAGGAGCCTGCTCCGGACCTGGGCACTAAGTATCCATAACAGAATTGTAGCAGGGGGGAAAAAAAATGATCTCTCACAGGGGGTTTAGGACAGTCCAACAGCTTTGCTAAGCTTCAGGGCAATATATTTGTCTGGCATTTATAAATATAGGTTCTAAATCCCAGGGCTGCCTGGCAACGGGGCTCAGACTTGGAAAGCAAATCCACAGAGGAGCGGGAATTCTGCCTGCTGAGATACAAGAGCTGTACCAGGGCTGAGCCCTGCGAGACCCGGAGGTAGCGCGCGCCCGGCCGCACCGGCTCTCCCAGCACTTTGCTCTGATGCAGGTTTGCGTGCTCATGGTGCCCATCGCGAGGGGCAAGAGTCCAACCCTTTCCCCAGAGGAAAGGAGGAGATGGGTGAAGAAATGCAGGTGATTTGATGCTCTCTGCATTCCAGAACAGCATTAAAAATAGACCCAGCAGCACCTCGGAGGCTGGGATGGGCTGCAGCACCACCCTGGGAGAGATGCCCCCCCGTACCCCCCCCCCAGTTCTCCCATCCTGCTTTCACCCTGTTGATCCCCCCTCCCTGGTTTCAGCTCGCCAGCTCCCACACGGATCACGGACCACTGCCCCGTGCCAGGAAAATAAAGAAACCAGAACGCTATTTGTTTTTTCCTGCGGGCACTACGCCGTCAGCGATGGCACAGCTAATTGCTGGTGGTTGGCAATAAGGGATCAGTGGATGCAAACCACTCCCCTGATAAAGCAAAACTCCCAGTCCCAGGAAACAATTTTATTTTTGACGGCTACCCGTGGGATCTGCGTCATCCCCTAGCTACATGGGTGGGTGGCAGCTTCAGCGCCCAACATCCCCGCCAGCAGCGATGCCTGCGGCGCTCAGACTGAAAGCTTAAACCTCGCCTCTTGCCCTAAGTGCTATAAAAAGGGGGTTTGGGGGCTCTAGTCTGTGCTGAACCCTCCATTGCAATTCCCGTTCCACCACTATGGGCTTGCAAGCCTTCCAGCTCGAAATACCGCAGGAACGCGTATCGCCCCCAGCCCGCTGGGCCAGAACGGCCGCGGAGGCGGGCGGCAGCGAGAGCCTGGGGCGATCCCCGCAGGGCGCGGGCAGAATCCCGCAGCCGCCGCCTTCACCGCCCCGGCTGGGCTCCCGGCTGGCACCGCACCAGGGACAGCAACAGCCCCGGAGCTCAGCCCGAGCAGGTCCCAGGCTGCTTCTGAAAGGGTTTGTTCGTTTGCAGCGGAGGATGGTGCACGGCAACACTCGCGAGCATCGGGTAGAAGGGAAGTTATGTTCTAAGCCGCTAATGAGAAAGGGATCTCCCCCTGGCTACAGAGAAGAGCGTCCCTAGCAAAGCCCAGAGCAGAGGTTTGTCTGCAAAATAAGCGCGTGATCTGGGAGAACGGCCACCTCGTGCTGCTCATTGGCAGGGCGGGGAAACCTCCAAAGCCAAGGTTCAGTCCTCACCGTTTTGCCGTGCCCGTCCTTTCCGACGCCACACAGAACGGCTCCGCTGTAGGAAAAGCTGCAAGAAGAGGCCGTCTGGTGAAACCCAGCTCCTTGCACCCCGAGTGCGTCCCAGCGGGGAATAAAAGGGGACAAGCTCAGGGTACGGGGAGGCAGCAAGACCAGGAGGGAGCTGGCAGCGTGTCGGCTGTTCCGGGCCAGCCGCCAGCAGGTCTCGGCGATAAACACAGGCAGCTGAAGAGGAGCTGTAACTCACCCCCGGTTTATCGCACGCGAATAGCGCAGAAAAGCTGCCGTGCTGCAACACTTAGCCCACCCC
>JAKFQP010001012.1:37392-47542 GCA_023375905.1 Nycticorax nycticorax
CATTTGGAGAAATCTTCCTTCAGCAAGTAAGTCTGGGCCAGCGCCAGGTAGTACGCACAGGAGGGACCTCCCTGAAGGCTCAGCAGCTCGTGGGCAAGCGCCATGTGAACAAACTGCGGAGGAACGGCACGCCGGCGCGGTTAGGAGAGCTGGCGGACCACGGGCACCCCCAGAAGCACGCGGCAGGAGGAACTGACTCGCACCTATTTGGCATCCCCCTCCTTTGAATTTACCTCCACTACTTCTAGTTTTGTTTGGCTTTAAGCAACTCTTTCTGCCATGGGAAATTAAGGCAGGCAGGATAATGTGGCAGTCAGAGAGATCCCGTAGAGACGTGTGGGACCGGGATGTTCCACAGGTGACACAAAACCTACTCTGACATACACAAGCGTCTGGAACAAGAAAGGAGTACTGGCGTCTTGGAAGCATCACAGAACACCTCAGAACATCAGAACATCTCCGAATGTGCAGAGAAGAGCACATCTGCACCATTTGCGACTTGGCTGCTCCCTCCGCAGCAAGCGGTGCTGAGCGGAGGCACCCCGAGAACCTCGCCTGCCTGAGGTGACTTGTGTCCCCCAACCAGCGTTTTGGCCTGAATACTCCGCCTGGCCACGGGTTTGCATTTCTGGGCAGTGGTGGTTTCGCTCCCTCTCGCGCTCGGCATCTGGGGTAGCCACAGCTTGTTCTCCGAGTCCAAAAAGGGGCCTTTGCTGGAGCTTGGCACCAGCTCTTTGGTAGTAACCCAGGGAAGGAGACCAAACCTCCCTTCCCACCCCTTCGCTCCACGTTGGGCTGACCTGGATGGCGTTGACTTTCATCAGGAATTCCACTGCCTTCATGAAGATTGTGCAGGGAGGTTGGCTACGTCCTGAAACAGGGGATGGTGCTGCAAGAAAACACGTCTCCATCAGTCCCGGCCTGGGCTTTGTGTTTCTGAAGCAAGAACAGGGGCCGAGAACCTGGTGGGGACAGGGGAATCCCAGCCACACGGTGTGAAACACGCGAGGTGGCAGTGGAGGCTGAAGCAGAGATGAACTCAGCGTTTCTTTCTGAAGGGCTTAAGTTTTTGTAAAAGATGTGAAAAGAAACGAAGCTCCTGACCCACTCATTTTCCAGTCCAAACTCAGAGGAAGAAAAGGTAGGAATTTATGTTTGAAGCTTGTCAGAGTTAACTACAGGGATGCCTGCCTCCCCAAACCATCCCAGCAGGGCCTGAAGCACCCAGCGCTGCCACCTCTTTGCCACCCACTGGAGAGTGCAGCTGTGGAGGAGCCAGCTCTACAACACATAACCAGAGAAGATCCACAGGGACAGTCTAAGAGCTGGCATCTCAGGAGGGAGACGTCCGAGTCACCGCCGAAGGCAGCTGGGTGCAGTGACATGCAGGCAGAGGGCTGCGTTCACCCACTGGCCGTCCATCCTGAGATGCCCTGCTCTGAAAATTGGGATGAACCTGCTTTGCCTGGAGATTCCCCAGCTAGGGAGAGAGAACAAGCCTTGATGCCTTGTCTTGGCATGAGGATGGCCACGGCTCAGTGCTGCCAAGTTACTCCCCTCCCGACTGACCGCACGAGGCCACCTCCCAGCATTGGGCTGTCCCTTACACGCCAGGCCCCTGTCCCCTAACCTTTCGGGGCTGCCTCCGGTGCAGTAGCCTCTTCCTCGGGTGCTGTGCAGGCCAGGGCAGGCTCCACCGCCTCTGGCGTTTCGTCAGCTAAGCCATCTGGAATCCTCTCTGGAACGAAACCCCCCACAACCATTAGGTGCAAACAAAGAGTTTGCTGTAAACTGCCCGGTTTGGAGCACAATTCCGCAGAAATGGGGAAGAGAGAAAATAGGAGAGAGCCATCAGATTTTCAGAACGGGGAAGGAATTTCTTTGCAAGATGCAATACCTGGGTCTGGGGTTTTGAGCACACAATTGCTGTGTGAAGCTAGAAACAGGTATAAATGGGGCAATATCCCTTCCCTCATCGTCGGAAGGGGCAAAAAGAGGCACGTGACGCGAGGCTGGCCTGCCTGAGGCACCTCGTGGGAAGTGGTGATAACGTTAAAAATAAAGCCAGCCAACATTTCCCACAGCCTGGCCAAATATCTGGGACTCAGGACAGGGAGTCTCGGCTCATGGCGAGGCTGACGCAGTGAGGCTCCAGAGGAGCCTTTGGTTCAGGGTCAGCATGGAGCAGCTGGTTTGCTCCTTGAGCTGGCGAGGCAGTGCTTTCCAAGCTGGGTGGGGAAGTCACAGCCACAGCTTTCATGAAAGCTAAACCTGGATGCCCCCAACGTACGAGTGCCGCAGGGGCAGCGCTGCCCTCCCAAAGCCTCCGAAAGGACTCGCCTCCTCCAGCCGCCCTGGCCACTGCCCGCACATCGCTGTGTTGGCGGCACCAGGCCGGGGCAGAACAATAAATGCAAAGATCGGTCCCTCTGCAGGTAAGACAAGGCATCGGTCGTGCTGCTTTCAGAAGGCTTCTTCATTGAAAGCAGCACGCTTGCCGCTGTTGTCTCTGTCTGGCGTAGTTGGTGGTCAGCCTATTCCAGCTCACGGTCCACATCTTCTTCCTCTACACTTTGGATTTCCCCCCCTTGAAATTCCTCCTCTCCTTCAGCACCGTCTCCCACACTGCTCCAAGCCCCCTTGCCGATTTTGCCCGGTGTTACCTGGCAAGCCCTCTTCTGGGCCTGGGCTGGGAGACCTCACATGCTCAGCTGAAACGTGCTTTGTCCCTCCTTCGCCCTCAGCAGCCTCAGGGATGCTCCTCTCCTTGGCCAGCTGTGCTTGCAGCAGCTTCTTAGCCTCGCGGAAGGCCATTTCTGCCTGAATATTATTATTCTGCAGCTCATAAAACAAACCTATGGGAGACAGCACGAGCAGGGTAAGCAGTCATCCCACCCTTAGCAAAATCCTTCCCTTGGCCCTCAGATCAGAGCGGGGAGAAGAGGAGCAGGGGCAGAAGCCATGCTTGGCTCTGCGGGAGCGCCTTGAGCACGTAGGCTGGTTTGCTTTTGTACCTGAAAGCGTCCAGGCTACGATGCTGGATGGCTCCAAGCAGCAGGCATCCTCAAAGAAAATCTCTGCCTCTTCGTAGCGCTGCAGCACGGCAGCCACAACCCCACAGAGCAGCAAGCTGGGGACAGGGGCGGACGGGTGAGCCTTGTGGGCCCCAGGCAGTGGTGGGGGGGACACCCCCCCACCCTCCCACCCACCGGGAGCATGCAGTACCTTTGGATGTGATGGGGGTCCAGAGAAAGGGCCTGCTGGAAGCACTCCTGGGCTTTGGTGGTTTCCTGAAGGAGGAGGCAGAACGCCCCGTAGTCCAGCCAGCACTGGATGTTGCGCTGGTCCCAAGCTACCCTCTAGACACAAGAGATCGTTGCTGGAGTGAGGGCTGCTGCAGTCCCACTCAGCACGCACAGCGGACTGGGGAGGTGACTCTGGAACAACCCCAGCTTTCCTCTGGCCACCCCATCCCAGGTCAGCAACAACCAAACCCTTGTCTCTCACATGCTAGGGTTTTCCTTAACTGGGATATGCTGGGCTTCCTCAAAGCCTCCTTCACCTAACCCATGGCCTCCAGCTCCATCTGACCTCCTCCTAGCCTGCTGTCAGAGGGCCCAGTGTCCCCAGTGCTGCCCCAGCACGCCTTTTGGACCAGCTCATCCCACTTCCCCTGGCCTCGAGGCTGAAGTCCTTGGTGGCCTGGCCAGCCTCTGCCTCACATCCTCCAGAGAGCAGCATCTCCCTAGAAAATCCCTCATGCATTTCAGCCTGAGCCTCCCGGTCACGTTCGCCTCCTTCCTCCCTACACAACAGTCAGGGCTGGCTGAGCTGTCACCAACGCGGGCCCCTCGCCGCCACGATGGCGTGCTGGCTGCCAGCCCAGACGCACGGGAGATGGGCAGGAAAGAACAGGGGCTCCTTTACCTGCTGGTGGTAGAGAGCTGCCAGCTTGTAGTCCTTGTTGACTTCAGCTTCACGAGCAAAGAGCCAGAGCTGCTCCTTGGTCGTGCGGGGTGGAGGGGCAGGGGAAGCAGCTTCCTCGAACAGTAGCTGGTAAGGAGCGAGACAGAGCGTTAGTCCCGGGAGGGTAAGGACAGTTCAGGTGATCCCAGTCCAGCAGCAGTTCCCAGTCCGGCACGGCACCGAGTACAGCCTGGGGCTGGGTGGGTTGGATAGGCAAGCTGTCCCGGCTCCTGTCTGCGGTGGGACACGCTCCTGTCATTCACAGGTACCTCTGCCACGCAGGGACGGGGCAATATCCATTATTTGCAGTTGCGACAAGTAAAAGCATCCCCTAGATCAAGACCATTTCAAATTTCCTCTGTGGTGTCACTTACTGGTGACCCCAGCTCATGCCGGGACATCTGTGCTCGGCCTGGGTGAGTCGGTGGCCGGTGCCACCATTAGCAGGACACGGATGCACCAGATCTTGCCTCTGAGCGTGGCTCAGGGCCCACACGTGATAACTGCAGCAAAGGAAAGCACAAGCCTGCTTCCATCTCAAAAAGTCCCCCCGCTTTCACTAGATGCAGTGTCAAGCCCTGGATCCACAGTGAACCCGTGTCCCAGGTCACCCACACCAGCTGACCGGACACACGTCAGGGTTTCTCCCTACCTGGTTCAGGGCAACGTGCATCTGGTCCACGAGGTACACGTAGAGCTCACTGAGAAATGCCTGGAGCTCCTCCTGGGTCTCAAATGCCGTGGTCTTCAGGTACTTCTCTCTCACAATCTTCACGACAGCGTACTGTGGAGGCACACAGCTGTGGGACAAGGCAGGTCCCCCCCGCGCCCCCCACCAGCCCCATAACTGTAATAGTACAGAGCCAGAACACACTGATTTTGCCTGAAGCTCCAACTTAGTTCCAAGGAAGACATTCAGCCCAGCACCAATAAAAGGAAGAAAAGCAAGCAGGGGTGAATTCCTTTCCCACCTCCCAGCCCTGGCTCTCCCTGACACCTCGGTACACCTTTAGGGACAACACGTGGGAAGGGTGGTCCCCTCGGCACAGAGAGGGGGTCTCGGGGCAGAGCATGGCCAAGGCTGACCAGAGGAGAGAGGGGAACCCCTCCTTCTGCCAGCGCCGACTGCGAGTGTGCAAGAGCAGTCAGCTTGGCCTTCCTTGGGCTACGAGCGTGGGGCAAGTGGATGTGATCAGCTGTGGAGTCTCTCCTCTTGAGCAGGAATAGCTCTCCTGGTGTGTGACCAAAGAAGCTTGGTGCCTGCTCTGTTAAGAGGAAAAACCTGTCCCTCCCCATGCCCACCGCCCCAGCCCCGAGCGGCAGGGAGGGATTCTGGAGCAGCACATCACCCGTAGTTACCACCACAGAGCAGCAGCTCCTCACTGAGAAACTGCCAGGACAAAACAAGGAGGGAATCAAGAAGCACAATGGACTTTTTACCTTTAGCTGTTCCTTAAAAGCAAAATATTTCCCAGAGCTATTGAGCTCGAAGTTGAGCTGACGCTTCTGTTCCTCCAGAGTTTGGGGGTCTATCGCTCCCTGGTCAGGCAGCTGCTTCCCAAAGAGCTTGTGGTATTCACTCAGGATGGCCACAGCAATGCTCGTGACATGGTTGTGATAATCTTCCACAGCCTAGGAAATAAATAAATCATCAAAGTTCACAAGTCACTTATGCCATCAACCTTGAAATGTATTTTATTTACCAGAGCCCACATCTCCCATAAACTCCACCTGACTCAAGTCTCAATTAGTCTGGCAGCATCCTTTCCTGTCCATGCCGGAGGGCTGTGAAAAGATCTACGTGCAAATCCAAAAGAGCTCCTTCATAGTCAGGTATTGCTCCTGCTATATTTTTCAGTCAGTACCCAGTATTTCAGTCATTGTCGTCTCTTCTCTAGCAGTATAATTGGTCGTAAGCAAAATACTCCACTCCAGTGAGACCCCCCTGGAGCCCTGTGTCCAGCTCGGGGGTCCCCAGCACAGGACAGACAGGGACCTGTTGGAGCGGTACCAGGGGAGGCCCCAAAAATGATCTGAGGGTGGAACCCTTCTGCTATGGGGACAGGCTGGGAGAGTTGGGGTGGTTCAGCCTGGAGAAGAGAAGGCTCTGGGGAGACCTGACTGTGGTCTTGCAGGGCTTAAAGGGGCTGGGGAGAAAGGGGGGGACAGACTTTTTCGCAGGGTCTGTAGTGACAGGGCAAGGGGTGATGGTTTTAAACTAAAAGAGGGGAGATTCAGGCTGGATCTAAGGAAGAAATTCTTTACAATGAGCGTGGTGAGGCACTGGCACGGGTTGCCCAGAGAGGTGGTGGAGGCTCCATCCCTGGGAACATCCAAGGACAGGTTGGACGGGGCTCTGAGCAACCCGGTCTGGGTGAAGATGTCCCTGCTCCCTGCAGGGGGGTCGGACTGGGTGGCCTTTTGCCAGCCCAAACCGTTCTATGATTCTGTGATTCTAGATCGCATTTGCTGGGAGCCTTTTAAACCCGTGGGCCCAGCACTCTTCAGCAGATCTGTAATCTCCATGATCTCGGTGGCAGGAGCTTCCACGTGCTGCGATAAGGAAAACGCATCGCTCTGTGCGCTCCAGACAGCCCAGCACAAAGCAGTTCAGCAGCAGCACTGGGGGCAGTTATTGAAGTGCTGCTTCTTCCCCCACTGTTGCTTCAAATTTATCATCAGGGGCCACCTGAGGACATCCCCCTTCGGCGGCTGTTCTGTACCCACAGAAGACAGGCCAGCACATTCAGACCATTTTCTGAGGGTGTCACAGACACACAAGTCCTCAAAAATTCTGGGTGACTTGAGAGTGGTCGGGGCTGATTCTGTTCACATTTTTTCTGGATCCAATGAAGCACATGGGCCAGTCTGAGCCACGAAACTGTTGGGACTGCCCGGGGTAACCTTAAGGTCCTGGTAACCTCTTNGTCCAGCTCGGGGGTCCCCAGCACAGGACAGACAGGGACCTGTTGGAGCGGTACCAGGGGAGGCCCCAAAAATGATCTGAGGGTGGAACCCCTCTGCGATGGGGACAGGCTGGGAGAGTTGGGGTGGTTCAGCCTGGAGAAGAGAAGGCTCCGGGGAGACCTGACTGTGGCCTTGCAGGGCTTAAAGGGGCTGGGGAGAAAGGGGGGGACAGACTTTTTAGCAGGGCCATAGCGACAGGACAAGGGGTGATGGTTTTAATGTAAAAGAGGGGAGATTCAGGCTGGATCTAAGGAAGAAATTCTTTACAATAAGCGTGGTGAGGCACTGGCACGGGTTGCCCAGAGAGGTGGTGGAGGCCCCATCCCTGGGAACATTCAAGGCCAGGTTGGACAGGGCTCTGAGCAACCTGGTCTGGGTGAAGATGTCCCTGCTCCCTGCAGGGGGGTCGGACTGGGTGGCCTTTTGCCAACCCAAACCGTTCTATGATTCTGTGATTCTAGATCGCATTTGCTGGGAGCCTTTTAAACCCGTGGGCCCAGCACTCTTCAGCAGATTTGTAATCTCCATGATCTTGGTGGCAGGAGCTTCCACGTGCTGCGATAAGGAAAACGCATCACTCTGTGCGCTCCAGACAGCCCAGCACAAAGCAGTTCAGCAGCAGCACTGGGGGCAGTTATTGAAGTGCTGCTTCTTCCCCCACTGTTGCTTCGAATTTATCATCAGGGGCCACCTGAGGACATCCCCCTTCAGCAGCTGTTCTGTACCCACAGAAGACAGGCCAGCACGTTCAGACCATTTTCTGAGGGTGTCACAGACACACAAGTCCTCAAAAATTCTGGGTGACTTGAGAGTGGTCGGGGCTGATTCTGTTCACATTTTTTCTGGATCCAATGAAGCACATGGGCCAGTCTGAGCCACGAAACTGTTGGGACTGCCCGGGGTAACCTTAAGGTCCTGGTAACCTCTTTCCCCAGCATCCCGTTTCCTTCCAAACACCCCCAAGCTGCTGCCTCCCCTGCCTTCGCTACATCTCTCCCTTTCATATGGGCTGCGAATGTGAGCGACGCAGCCCAGGAATGATTTCCCAAGGCATACTCCTGCGAAGAGAACACATCCAGAACCTTTTTTTTCCTCTGTATTTCCTCTTCAGACCTCATCTACATGTTACTGTGGGGCTGAGATTGGGAATGAAGACTCTCCTGTGTGTGAGGGAGGAGGGCAGGAGGAGGTGGCAGAGTGGTGGCAAGGCCACGAGCTCTTGCACGTACCTTCTTGGCTCCTGCAGTCCGGGGAGGCAGCGGAGGGCGAGGAGGAATCATCTGCTTGACCCTGTCAACGGAAGGACAGAAGGGATGAGCCAGACAGACTGCCAGCAACGCTGCCTTGTCTCGGGCGCAGGCAGCCCTGCAGAGCCAGGGCTCCAGCCCATCCCCGTATCCCTGAGACACCTCCCAGGGACCCGGGGAGCAGGGGGAAACTCAAGTCTCAGACCAAGAATGAGCTGTAAAGACCAGGCACCTACATTCAATGGTGCAGCTCATCATAATGTCTTGAGACAACGAGCTGCTGCCTCGCTCCCGGCCGGTGGTTACACTCCGTGGGGATAGATAAGATTTATTCAGTCGTTATTTTCACTGGGCTTGACTGACCCGTCACACAAAAACTATCATAGAGGCTCAGCCTGGCGGGTAGGGTTAACACTTGTGATTGCTAGCAATCAAACCCACTCTCCTAGAGAAGCAGATCTTCTCATCAAGCTCCTGGGTCTGCCAGCACAGCTGCAGGGAAGGCACCAACCTGAGGACAGCTCTGAAGAATTTTATCCCTGTAAACCCCAGGCCACCCAACCCACGGGCTCCTGACGTCCCAGAGCGCAGCTGGGGCACCTCATCCCTTGGCCATGCGCTGACTCCACACCAACCCAGTTTGTACCACCACCAGGGTTACAATGACCTTTCAAATATGGATCAAAAGCCCTTAGGATTACCATAATTTTTACTAAGGTTTTACTGAAATCCTTGGTGTCAAACCAGCCTACATTCACCAGGATTTTTATCAAGATTTCCTGCTTGCTTGTACCAAAATGCCTTTGGTTCTCAGAACATAATCCAGCCCACCAAGCAAATGTGACACCAGGCAAAGGTGTCACATCCCTGTGACGGCTCCTACCCAATTAGCAAAGCAAATCGCTTATTCTCTGCCAAATACGAACCACTCCTGAAACTGCTGTGCCAGCTGACAGAGCTCCTGGCCAGCCGCCTCCTCGAGTTCCTGAGCCCTGGCCACTTCTCCCACACAAGCCCCTCTCGCACCCTCTGCCGTGCGGGCTGGTGCCGTGGCCCTGAGTGGTCCCCTTGCCCCGCAGGGACCCATCACCACTCCTTGGGAAGCCACAAAGCCCAAGCGAGGGGATAGTGCAGCTCCCACGCTCACAGTCCCACCTGCAGAACAGCACCCGTCGCTGACGTGTGGCCTCCACCGGCGGTACAGACGAAACCCAAACTGCTTCCCTTGCGGAGGAGAAGAAGAAAACCAACAACAACCCGAGGAAAGCGAGTGAGCGATGAGGGCCCCGTGGAGGCTGACAGAGGGTTTTGGATGGAGCTCAAGAAAGAGAGCTACGGGTTGCTATGAAGATCTGTATTTGAACATCCTTCCAGACAAAGATCCACCACTGATCTCCTCTGCTAGGACACACCAGCTGGAGCCCCCCCCAAGACAGGGCTCTTCCCACAACCCAGAAGGGCTGGATTTTTGAGCCCGACATCTGCAGCTGCGCATGGCGAGGGAACGAGGAGGAGCTACACCGCATTCACGCAACTTGCAGTGGAGTAGGAATGGTATAAAAAGGGCCAGGAGAAGGTCTGTCATAAGGGGGGTTCACCTTCCTTACCCTCTTCTTCCTAGAAGACAGCGGGCAAGACAGAAGACAACACCCGTGCTTTCCCTTCAAAGAACGGCTGCTGCTCGTATTTCTGTTTGAGAGAGACGTACCGCCTGCGCGTGCTATACTTCACTTGTTTGCTGCATTTTCTCTTTTTTTAGTCAATAAACGATACCCGCTAGGCCTTTCCTAGGCTGTAACGCAGCAGGGCGACCGCTGGACGAGAAGCAACCACCTCCAATCAAACAGCAAAAGACTCGAAGCAGCAGAGAAGAGAGAGCAGCTCGACAGCAGAATGATGTGAAAACTAATGAAAGAGCCAAGGAATGGGTGGAAAACTTCCAAAAAGGCCAAAAAAAATTTAAAAAGACA
>JAKFQP010001013.1:6169-22593 GCA_023375905.1 Nycticorax nycticorax
ACGGGTGCAGGCTGCGCTGGGTGCTGAGCTGTCGCCCTCCGCCAGCGGCCGGGGCAGCGTCCCCGCGGGATGGAGAGGCGGCAGCCGCTCGGACACGCGCGCTGAAGCGCCACAAGACAAATAGGACCGAGAAAAAGATGCACTACTTAAACTTTCATCGCTATTTTTCTCCCTGCTCCCCTTGTTTCTTTTGATTTATTTTTTAGCGTGTTTTCCCCAGGCTGTGCTGTTTGCCTGCATCTGTTTCCTCTCCTCCTTCGCTCGGCAGCAGCCAGGCTCCTTTCGGAGGGCGCCCGCAGCTGCCCCGCCGTTTTCAGGCTGTCCCTTGGGTCGGCAAGAGCCAGGCAGCGGAGCTCCAGCCGCGGAGCAGCGTCAGGGTAGACGCAGGCTGGACGCGGAGGGACAGCAGGGGACCTCTCGGCATAACATCCCCCCCTGGCTGAGCAAGGACTCGGGGGCAGCTCGTTAAGACTCATCTGTATTGCACGGACCATGCCATTGCCGTACAGGAGCCCCATCCCCTTTGCACGCTTCCCAGGGTGGGTGACCCTGCCAGGGCTCGGCGTGGGTTGATGCCGGCAGGGTGCCAGTCACGTAGGCATCCTCCAAGCGACCGGCCTTCCATCCCACGCCAATCTCAGCAGGGCCAGAGGCTGGCAGCAACGCGGCGGGGAGGCCAGACCCTTTGAAGCGACTCCAGCCTTGGCACCGTAGCCAGCGTGGCCTCTGTAAATCGCTAGCGTGCAACACAGACTGAATTTTTTCAGCCTGCCTTACGCAGGGAAGGAGGGCATCGGCAGCTCTGCTGATGGTTTTCCTTGCAGGAGAGCAGAACCTCATCCCGCTGAGCAGCCTGCAGGCAGAAACCGCCTCCAGGTTTCAGATGTAGGATGCAAAGGAAGATCCGGTGGGTGCTTGGAGGAGGGAATGTTATGAGTTGGAGGCAGGACTCAGCCCTGCGACTGACCCCGTCTGCAGGCTCAGACCACTTGCTCTGTACCGTCCCTTTTTCCTTACGTGCCGAAGCGCCTCATCTGCAAAGGGATTGCAGTTGTAATTGCAGTGGGAAGGAGAGCAGGAGAACGGGTGCGTGTCAGGGTGGTTGAGGGGAAGGTGCAATCACAGTCCAGGATTAGGTTTCCTCCAGAGCTCAGGTCACCGAGCCCCACAGATTTGCCCTAAGTCTCCAGTTAGTGCTGCCCTGAAAAACATAACCCATGGCAGCACTCAGACCCGGCGAAATCTCAGCCTTGAAAGCATTGGACAAAACCTAAGAGCCTGTTTATATCCTCCGTAGCTCTGAAGAGCTGCTGGAAATCTGAATCCTAAATGTGTAAAGTCCCGATAAATGAAAAGCTAAACGTTCATGTAGCTGTAAGCTGCTCAGCAGTAGTTTAGGCCCTCACAATTTGTACCCTTCGGGCTTGATAATACAGCGAGACCCTGCCGGAAAGCTGCTGCCAGAGACGCAATCCCTGTAAGGGGATTCTCTCATCCAGTGTAGCAAGCTCCATCCTAAAAACAGTTTTGTTTTCTAGCCCCTTCTCCTCCTCTTGGGAAGCTGTCCCAGATACTTGAGGAAACAGAGAACCTTCTTCTTCCCCCATGTCTGCATTTTCCTGCTTTTTCCCTCATCTTCTCCCAACCTTCCCCCAGACTGCAACCAGTCATAGTCTTCCAGCCGTCATTTTGCCAAATTAACCAAGCCAATCTCCTCTGATCTCACCTGGTGGGAAAGCTGCTCCTTCCCTTTGCCCAGCTCCCCAGCCTTCCTCTGTGTCTGGCCCAAACTCAGTTCAAGATGCACGAGTGTGGCCAACCCCCCCCCCCCCCCCCCCCAGATCTCAAGAGCATCTTGCAGAGCAACACCACCGGCCTCTGCAAAACACCCCCGTGGCTGGCGGGGCCAGCAGGCGTGGGTGCGAAGAGGAGGCTGCTCCCTGCAGCCATCAAGAAGAGGAGAGGACGTGCCGGTCCCAAGCAGAGCACAGAAATGATACAGCAGCTAATTAACTCATCATTCTGCTGAACATCGTTACCACCGAGCTTATTGTCCAAGTCACACCCCTTGCACATTGACCACTTGCAGAGTGGTCCTTTTTGGAGCAGGACGGGCTCTTCCTGGGGAGGCGAGGAGCCCACGGAGGCTGCAGGTCGACTCCTGCTTCTTTCACAAGCGCCTGGCCAGCCGGCAAACCTGGACTCAGAATGCCCCAGCGTGGAGCAGAGGTGGGGTTTGCAAAGGAAAACGCTCTTTGCCGGGATTGCCTTGCAAAAACTTGCACGCAGCGTGCGGGTCAGGGCAGCGCCTGGGTACGGTCACCCAGAGCAAGTGTACTATGATGCCCTCATAAGCTTGACTTGTCTACAAGAGGCAAACGTGCCTCTTTGACAAGCCTGCGATGCGATGCCTGAATACACAAACGCTTTGCCGCACCAGAGCAAAGCTCCCAGATCCACCCTCGCTGCACGAGAGGGTCAGCTGAGCCGGCTGAATCCCTCCAGGCTGCCTCCCTGGGGCTCCCCACGCTTTCCTTACTGTAGAGGCAAAATTCAGGAGCAAACGTACCCTTGGCTTCATCTCCACGGGATCTCATGTTCTCGCTGAGTGCCAGCTTGCTGGAAGGCAGCTGGCCCAGCAGGTACCAGCAAACCCCCGTGGAGGGCTGGGGATGCTTTTGGTCTATGCTTAGACTCACAACTTTGGAGGTAGGAAGCACCTTCCAATGGTTTGTAGCACGTTGTGGTCACCAAGAGCATCTTCTGGTCACCGTTACTTGCTTGGCACGCATGTAAGATGGGCCTCGAGTGCCATGAACCCCATAGAGAAGACGAGCAGTATGCCAGCGATGCCTTACCCAAGGGATCTCATTCCTCAGGGAGGCGCTTGTGCTAACATCAGCTGAACGTTACCCTCAGATACGTGGCTCAGAGTCATCCTCAAGGGCTGCTCGGGATCTGCTCCTCCAGCCCAGCAGCCGGGTGGCCCTTCCCCACCAGTGAGCGTTTGGGGTTGAATCTCTTACCGGCGTCCCAAGAAGAGGAGGTTTGGAACACAAACCCAGCAGCAAGGAGGTACCAGCCGCAACAACAACAACAAAAAAGCCCAGTCAGCCTTAATTAAGAAGAAGTACTGGTGGCTGGAGGGCTTTTTGCTTTCTCCACTTCCAGGAGCTGACTTCTGCCTGGAGGATCCTGTTATCTCCATAAATATTGCTAATAATTGAGGGTCTGTCTGCTCACCACAAGGCTGTCCAGCTGCCAGGAGCATTTAGAGACATCTACGTTATTTCTTAGCCCAAGCTGCAGTGTTAGCCTGGGGTATTAGTTCCGTGCCAAATAATTCGGCGTGCTCTCATTGATTAATCACACAGTTAAGTCTTGCAGGGCAGGACCGCGTGCAGGAAAGCCTCTAACTAGCCAACTAATTTAAGAAGTTGCTGAATGCACAGCTCAAGAGCAATACACATTTATTTGTGTTTCTTTATGCTGATGTGCTGTAAAACAGGCTTTTCCCAAGGTACTCCAAGGGGCAAGGAGCAGAGACCCCAAGCTGTCCTTACTTGTCCAAGCAGCTGACAGCTCTGGAGAACAGATTAATGCCTGTCCAAGTTTAGTTTAAAAATATTCAGCAAACCCCATGTTTTGACAGAAAAAAAAAAAATCAGGGTTTCGATAGGGAGAAGCTTGTCATTGTGTCTTGGGAAAGTTTTGTCTGCGGCGAAGGAAAGAACAGTTCTCCGGCCGAGGTCCTGGGTGAACTGGGAGGAACAGGAGACCTTCTACTGGGGCCTTCCACCTCCCGCCCCCCAAGCGCTGTGTCCATTTGGGGACAACCTGCCTGGACCCCCATCTCCCAATTGTGGTGTCCATTTGGGGACAACCTGCCTGGGCTCCCACCCCCCAAGCGTGGTGTCCATTTGGGGACAACCCACCTGGGCTCCCACCCCCCAATTGTGGTGTCCATTTGGGGACAACCTGCCTGGACTCCCACCCCCCAAGCGTGGTGTCCATTTGGGGACAACCCACCTGGGCTCCCACCCCCCAATTGTGGTGTCCATTTGGGGACAACCTGCCTGGACCCCCACCCCTCAAGTGCGGTGCCCATTTGGGGACAACCTGCCTGGGCTCCCACTCCCCAAGCACGGTGTCCATTTGGGGACAACCTGCCTGGACCCCCACCCCCCAAGCACGGTGTCCATTTGGGGACAACCTGCCTGGGCTCCTGCCCCTCAAGCGCGGTGCCCATTTGGGGACAACCTGCCTGGGCTCCCACCCCCCAGGCATGGTGTCCATTTGAGGACAACCCGCCTGGGCTCCCACCCCCCAGGCATGGTGTCCATTTGGGGACAACCTGCCTGGGCTCCCACCCCTCAAGCACGGTGTCCATTTGGGGACAACCTACCTGGACCCCCACCCCATAAGCAGCTGCTCGTCATCCATCTGTGGCTTGTTCCTGCTCTTGTGGGCTTGAACCATCATGGATCCCATCTTTTTCCTTCTCGTTTCAAACTCTCCAGGCACGTAAAGGTTAACTCCGTTTTCTTTGCTGTCAGGAGTAACACCCAGGCACCCCCACCCCCAAACAACTCTGCCTATTTATATCCCTGTATTAATCAGAAAGGCTAGCACTTCTGCATCGACGTGATTAAAAATTAGGAGACCGGATTCTGTAGTGGTGCCTTATCATAATAACCAATCCTGGGAGCAGAGCAGATGAATAATAGATCATGGCTCTTCGCTACTGGCTTCTTGCTTTCCCTTCTTTCTTCTTCTCCTCTTTTTATCTTTCATTCTTCTCTTCTTCCTCCTCCCTTCCCAGGGTGGAGTTTGAGTTTGGGGAAGGAATGCAGCCACCCTTCATTTTGCAGAAGTTAGAGCTGTTGAAAGACCTTGCCGATTCCTACTCATCAGAGCCTCTCCTCCCCAGCCAGCTCCCCTGGTTATTGAGCCGGGAGACCATCGATAATTCATGGCTACACGAATAACTGGGGGGTGAGAACCACTTACTGGGGAAGGCGTAATTGGCACCCACTCTCCTTCCCATCTCCTTAAGCAGCTCCCCAAGTCTTGCTGCTAATCCAGTAGAGGGAAACCAGAGCAAAACACGAGGTTGGAAAATAAGGTTTTCTAGCGCCGGGAAGACAAGTGGTTCCATGCGCGAGGTTGTTCCCCATCCCCTAGGTTTCATGGGGGCAGCTGAGGGACAGGCTGGAGGGGGGGGGATGTTAAGCCAGTGACTGCAAAAAAAAGAAGAAAAAAGCCTTCAGATGGCAGCCAGAGGGACAGGACACCGGTCAGGAATATTAAACAACCCTCTATAACGGCCCCTTCATTTAATTCCGAGGTGCTCTTCAGAGCAAGGCTTGTGGGTTGGGTTTCCCCCCCCCTCCCCCCCGCTCCACAAGATGAATTTCCAATATTTTACAAGCTGAGGTCAAATTCAATTAATAGCTTCAGTGAGGGGGAAAAAAAACCACTATTGAAAAATATCGTGTTTTTTTAAAACCAGTGTAAACTCATCCAGTGAAGGGTTGGTTGTGGGTTTTTTTAAGAGGAGAGAAATATTTCCTTAATAGTTAAATAGCATCAGAATTAAGCAGAATTTTCCGCATTTTCATATTCAGGGGCTGACGCATTTCAACTACCCCAAGCCACAGATTTTTCACATTTTGTTCACTCTTGTAGCCTGAAAAAAAAAAATGTACATTTTGGATCCATGTAGAAAAGCTTCCCCCCCACCGCCCCCCGCCCAGTCCCCGGGTTCCACCCACTGAGCTGCAAAATCCCATTACTCACAGCGTTTGGCAGATGTGGATGTGACCAGCCTTGTGTGCAACCAGCACATCTGCCTTGCCTACAAATCCTGCCCCGATGCAGGCAGCCGCCTTCGAATTGTCAGAGAACATAATCCCTCTCCATCTCCCGCAGCCAGCCCAGCGCTGGAGGACCCAGCCAGGAGTTTTCAAATATTTTTCGGCCAGCTAAACTGCTGGGGCAGCTCGGGAGCAGAAGCAGAGACATCCTCGGGGATTTGGGAGCCCGACGTGGATATTCGCTTCGCACGGCTCAGCCTGGTGCCAGCCAGCTCGGGGAGGGGGAAACAGCTCCGACTTTGGTGGAAAACGGGAAGGTTTCCCCCAGCTGCATCCCCTCCGTGAGGATGCTGAAGGGGAGGAGGCCTTCGCCGCCTGCTCCCCAGCTGGGTGCGAAGCAGCGATTTCTTTCTACGTTCTTTGCTAGCATGAGCTCTCCTGCTTGGGCAAGAGGGACTGCAACGGGGACACCTTCCCACCGCGTCCTCCGCAGGTCTGCTGGCTTCCCAGCTCTGCGAGGGCCCCAAGAGCTCCTGAAATAAGCCCCGAGGTGGCTGGGCAAGAGGTCTACCCATAGCAAGACCCACGTTTGGTTGCCCAAAGGATCTGGTTGGGACGAGCTAGCCTGGCAGCTGTATGGATCTCTCCATCTTCAGAGCAGGTCTTGGCTAGAGCAGACCCCCTCAGGATAGCGGGGATGAAAGATCCTTTCTGCAGGACGAAGGGGCAGCCCCTCTCTCCAGCTGAATTCCCCTTCTCTTACCATGCTGGGGGGTGTTCAGAGGTGCCAGGCTGCAAGAGCTACTCACAGAAGAGGAGACCAGGCTCCGGTGCCCCTCATCTCCCGCTTCCCTATTTCCATCCCTCCTTGTCTCTGGCGTGAAGCGCTTCCCAGCACAAGAAGCCGAGATGCCCAGGGGCTGTGTGATACCAGCAAAGCCCCATCCTGTAATGAGGCTGCGGCCTCACACGGGCTGTCAGGCTGAGGTGGTTTCAAAGGCAGGTTGAGATCTTAAATGTCTTCTTGACATCCCCGGCAAAATCTGCTTTCGCAGAGGGAGAGGCTTGAAAGACTCGCCGCGGCGAGGGGGAGTCTGACCCAACCAGAGGAGTTTCACAACCTTTTGTGCGGCGAGGCGGCGGCACAGCTGACGAGCGAAAGCGATGGGGAGATCAAAGCAGGGCGAGGGAGCGCTCGGGGGTTCCTCCATCCCTCCGCGATGGAGGGCTGGCGCGGGAGCCCTTTCCACAGGCAGGCGATCCGGAAAGCATGCTCCTGATGCCCGTAATAAGCTGTTTTCCCCCCTGAATGCAATAGGTAACAGTCCAAACCCAGCCCCTGTGCCTTTCTCCTCCAAATCACGGTCACCTACCTTCCAGTTTGCAGTTGGAGGAACACGGGTCAGCCCCAAAGCCCCTCCGAGCCCCATAGCCCGTGTCCAGCAGCAGCCAGAGTTGCCTGGGGAGGAATAGAAGAACAGGGCAAGCAAGCAGGGATATTTCCTTCAAATATTCTCCATCCTCCCACAGTTTGCAGCACAGGGACGCCCTGGGCCAGAAGTGTTTCGGAATATTTAGCAGCCCTCGGTGGGTTTCTCTCCCACGGGCTTGATCCTTCGTATTACCGCAAAGCTCAGGCAGCCACCTAGCCCGTGTCCCCTCCGAAACCTCAGCCGCTTTCTGCCACGGTAGTTCAAATCTGGGGCACAGCTTTCATGTGAGCAGCAAAAGGCGAGCTGGCTGTAACGTGGTGAGAGGGGGTTGCCTGCTGCCACAGCCACGTCCAAGCCAGCTGCGGAGGTTTGGGAGGTCACGGCCCAGACCTGGCAGCCCAAACCCCACAGGTAACGCCGGGAAGGCTGGTTTAATGCTAGCAAATGACATCGTCTCCTCTGTGCTATTGCCTTGCAGTTCCTCCAGATGATCCTGTCATTATGGGGGGGCCCATCATCAGCCTGAGAGCAGGGGACCCCCTCAACTTGACCTGCCACGCAGACAACGCCAAGCCAGCAGCCTCCATCATCTGGATGCGGAAAGGAGAAGTCATCAACGGAGCCACCTACTCCAAGGTGAGGCGGGATGGGGCTGGGGACAACGCCTGTGCTCTTCCCTTGCTTCAGAAAAGCATACCAGGCCTGTCACCGCTCCTCACACAGCCCCCAAACCTCTAGGGCACCCCACATCGCCCCATACAACCTTCCACACCTGGAGAAGCTGGGAGGAAAACAGTCAGGAGGATGTGAGCAACCACTTGGGGGTTGGACTAGATGACCTCTAGGGGTCCCTTCCAACCCAAAACATTCTATGATTCTATGATTCTAACCACAAACTGCCACCAAAACGGGCTCTGCTCTGGATTTGGCTGGCTTTTTGTACCCTCCCACGGCTTGTAATTGCCTGGCCTGCCCACTTCTCCCCCAAAATCCCACCTGGCTGGGGTGTTACTATTGTGTACAGCGCTGACCTGGCCTTGGCTGTAGCAGAACCTCTGGATCGAAAGGTGGCTGCAGTGACACGTGTCCCCTCCTCCAGCTGCAATCTTCCATGAAGAACTGTCAGGGTTGTTGGCATTTTTTAATTTAAACGGAAAGCCTTTATTGGGTTATAAAGGAAAACATCAAAGAGCAATCAACAGTGTACTCAGAACGGGTACCCACACGTTCTCCTGTTTATAGATGCCTGATGTCTGGTAAGTGCTAAGGATTCAGTAACACTTGACATTTCTAATGAAAATCTCTAAAGAACAAAATTCGAGACATAAAATGGGTCAGTTTGCAGCCATTTGTAATGCAAGCAAACTTCAAAGCCAGGAGTCAAAGGCATTCCTCTCAAGCTCCTGAAGATCTTTTAATAAACATTTCACCCTCCGCTACCACGGCGAAGCCTCCACCCAGCAACATCCCGAAAAGCGGAGGAGCCAAAACACCCTCCTGCCCTGCGCCCCGTCACTCGGCGGGGCACGCCGGTGCCTCAGCTGAAGCCGAGCTGCTTCTGTGCAGCTGATGGGTGCAAACAGAGGGGAAAACCGCCCCGTCTCCCTGCCTGCCATGCGAGAGGCAGCACTAATTAAAGCCAGAGAGAACTGACCTCTCCCTCTCTCAAATCAAGTGGAATTAATTAAAATCCAGGCCATTGACACGCAGTTGTTTATAACTTACTCTGTTCAACTCAAGCCTTCCTCTCCGCTGCAGACTGCTCAGACCTGGCCCTGGGGAGCCAACATTGAAGCCCTTTCCCTTTCAGACCCGCAAGTAATGGGGATGATGAGAAGAACGAAGGCCCCTCCTTTATTTTTCTTTAAAATATTTCCAACAAAAACAAGAATCTGAAGCTGAGCTTTCAGGCTGCAGCTCCATCTCGCAGGCAGCACAGGGATTTCCATGGCATTTCAAGGAGCTGTTGGGGATGGGCTGGGAAGGGGGTCCTGTTCTGCATGGGGGGAAGCATCTTCCCCTTTTCCTGGGGTCGGAGGGACGGTGTTGACTGATCTGGTGGTGTTGAACCTCAGTTTCTCCTGACCTGCTGGAGATTTTCATGAGGCCCTGCCACAAGCAGGGAAAAGCGATGCACGAGGGCAGTCCGCCAGCCCCAGCGGCGTCAGAGCTTGTCACCTCGAGCACCGCAGTGCCCACACGTGCACAAGAAACCCTGACTTGACCATTTTTTTGACTGTCTTAGCCTTGGGAAACATTGAAAAACACCCTTCAGAAAAACTAATGGCCAATTATGGAGCGGTTCATCTTGAGTGCGCTCACCAGGCACATGGAGGACAATCAGGGGGTCAGGCCCAGCCAGCATGGGTTCGTGAAAGGCAGGTCCTGCCTGACCAACCTCATTTGGGCTGCCCAGGGAGGTGGTCGAGTCCCCATCCCAGAAGGGATTTAAAAGAAGGAGAGATGAGGTGCTTAGGGCCAGGGTTTAGTGGTGGGATGGCAGGGTTGGGTTAACGGTTGGACTTGATGATCTTAAAGGGCTTTTCCAACCTAGATGATCCTATGATTCTATGTTGGCCATTTTTGGAATGGGAGGGTTTGATTTTTTGGGGTCTGAGAAACCTTTTCCTTTTGAGGCTCCCTTTCAGATCATTCCTCAATTTTCCTCTTCCTGCTTTTTCAATAAAACTAAAACCCCACTCAGGTTTCATTTGATCCAGACATTCCAATCAACCCAGAAGAAACACTGTCCAGGTCACCGATTGCCTGAAACCATTTATACCGAGCAATGATGTCTTTGTTTCTCCAAATTTCCAGTCCCCCAACTGATGAATACACAGCCCCGCTGCGATCACAGCCAGGTGGTTCAGAACAGCCAGAGCTGACCAAAATCCCCCATCCTTACCCTGAGCCCTACTGAAGGGGATACCCCCTATAGCCACAGGGGGTATTATAGGGTCCTGCAGGGTCAATCACAGCGCTGAAATCTCCAGAAAATCCATAGCAATGAGGCAGCTCATGGTCAAGCCACAAAATCCAGTCCACATCAGCACATCCAAAGCAAAGCTTGAGCTCCTGGGCCTCTGG
This sequence comes from Nycticorax nycticorax, assembly GCA_023375905.1. Lineage (NCBI taxonomy): Eukaryota > Metazoa > Chordata > Aves > Pelecaniformes > Ardeidae > Nycticorax > Nycticorax nycticorax. Next base: position 16,506 of record JAKFQP010001013.1, read on the forward strand.
GTGAAGAGCTCTTGGGCAGAGGCCCCAGATGAGGTTGGTCAGGGAAATTAAGGACTGTCGGTGCACTCAGACCCTGACGGCCAGGTACTAATGGGTCTTGGTCCTGCTTCTCCCCAGCTTCTGTGCTGATTGTGGTGACAATTTCTCAGCACCGTTCCTTGTCTAGTGCCCGACAGAGGCACAAACCTGTGCGCACGAATGCTGTGTTGGGGTGAAGCCAGGTGGTGAGAGCATCGGTCCTGGGGTCATACATTTGTAATTCAGTAAAGCACTTGCCTTACATTGTGAGTAGGAAACTTGAAGGATACAGATTCAGAGAGCAAAACTGCCTGGCAGGGTCCAAAACACGTAGCTAGGGGATGGGTGTATCCGTGGGCATTTACCACTGTTATCAACGGCTGGGAAAAGCTGTGTTTCTGGCATTTCTGGTCCCTGGAGGATGTTGATAAATGGGAAAGAGGTGGGAGGAAAGCCCAGAGAATGGTTAAAAGATTGAAAACCATGCAACATCTTAAGAGCCTCTGAGGGCTCGATCGGTTTAGTGTACTAAAGACAGAGCTACAGGGTGACCACGGTCTGTAAGAACCTGCAGGAGGATGAGGAGTTCGATAAAGCAGAGCTCCCAGGGCTCACCGATAAAGGCGCGGCAAGGTGGAAGTCAAAGTCATATAAGTCCGGGGAAGAAACAAGGTTCCAAGGCTGAGCAGATCATAGAATCATGGAATGTTTTGGGTGGGAAGGGACCCCTAGAGGTCCCCCAGCCCAACCCCCCTGCAGGAGCAGGGACACCTTGAACCACATCAGGTTGCTCACAGCCCCGTCCAACCTGGCCTGGAATGTTCCCAGGGATGGGGCCTCCACCCCCTCTCTGGGCAACCCCTGCCAGGGTTTCACCTCCCTCATGGTAAAGAATTTCCTTATATCTAGTCAGATAGAGCTGGTTAACAGATGCTGTACCAGGCTCGTGTTTGTGCATCCCCGGCATCCTCAGGTCCCCATCGCGGTGATCGCCAGCACGAGGCGAGCCAGAGCGGTGATGATTTACCACTGCCCGGCAGCTGGGGGCCCACGGCCAGGATCGGTCCCGTGCTGCTGGCAGCCGGCGGCACCACTCATTGCTGCGTAACGTGGCCCAGGCAGCTCTTTGCGCTCAGCTGGCGTAGGTGCAGAAGGTGACAGCAGGTTCAAGAAGCCGGTTGCCCTCTCTGTCCCCTGGCTCCCTCCTCCCGGGGACGGTGGGTGACACGGATCTCACTGCCGCTGTGATTCCCGGGTCTAGGCACAGCAGGGCTGGAGGGAAGCAGATGGGAGTTAAGTGCCCAATTCCCAGGGAAGCGCAGTGAAATTTGTCTACGCTATTCCCCTAAGGCTTCCTGGCAGATTCCAGCCAGAGGAGCTGTTATTGCGGAGAGCTCTGCTTGGCTGAGAAACTGGTACGAGCGGGGGGTGGCTCCGTGTGTGCAGAGCCCGGCCCGACTCTTGGCCAGGGAAAGGGGCCCCTCTCCTGTAGGAAACTGCCTTTTCTCATCCCCCTTTCTCCCCCCACAGACGCTTCTCCGTGACGGCAAGCGGGAGAGTATCATGAGCACCCTTTTCATCGCCCCCTCCGACATAGAGAACGGGGAGAGCATCGTCTGCCGTGCCACCAACAAAGCCATTCCCAGCGGGAAGGAGACCTCCGTCACCATTGATATCCAGCGTGAGTACGCGGCCGGCTGAGCTGCCTCTGGCTACTCCGTGATCCCAGCCTCCCTGCTCTCTCCGTCGCTGCCCGAGGGCTGCCCGCACGGGTCTGACCCCAGTCGGGAGCGGGACGCTAGGGTTTGGGGGTTTCCCTGTACTGGGATTTACTGGTACATCGATACGGTGAAGTCAGAGGCAGGAGATCTCATCTCCCCTGAGCTCCCCGGGGCACCAGGCGGACACGAACACCCGTGGGGACAGGCTGCTTCCCAGCTTCTGCATCTTGTGTCCATGGTTTTGAGAAAAATCAGCACTGGCTGCCGCGCTCTGCGGGGCCGGTGGGCGTTGCACGGGGACGGACCGCGTGCCCTGATCCGGGTCTCTGGGGTCTCTGGAGCAGGGACGTATCCCAGATGTCTCTGGCTGAGAAAGCAGCATCTGTGGACACGGGCAGTGGCAGAGATAAGGCCCGTTAAGATTTCTGGTACAAACCCACATGTTCCCAGTCTTGCGAGCTGTCCAGCAGTAAGTTTTTTGTGTTGCTCTCCACCGAGACAGCGTGTTAGACACCTCATCGGTGGCAAGGCTCCCTCCCATGAAATAGAGCAGTGTCAATCACCATCTGATGGGGACAGACATGTGTCAAGAGCCGTATCATTTACCCTTTACTATAAATCCATGAAGCAAAATCTTCCTTCCTCCAAAACGCCACGTTTCACATCTCTCTTCCCTCCTCCCGTGCAAGAGCTGTTGCTCTCGGGCTCATCCTGACCTCCCTCCAGCCGGGCTTCATTTGCACACACAATTCCTGCAGCTGTATTTACCAACAATTTGCAAATGCAGGGTGTTCAATATTAGCACGCCAGCTGCTTTCCAGAGTCCAATTAAAACTGGCTGAACAAACTCAAGCACAGCAGAAAATTCACCATTTAAGACTTCCAGCTTTTGCTGCCGGAAGATTAACAGGCTCTTGGGTCGCTGGGTAGCATGTCCTGACAGAACCGGCCAGATAAAATGAGATAATAGCACGGGTTATTTCACAGCCGGTAAACAGTTACAATAGCTGGAGACGCACCGGCATTCTCACAAACAACGCAAAGCCGGAGACATCATTACACTGTGCTGTACAGTGCGGGGCGGGAGACGTGAGCTGAATCCCCGAGCCCGATGGAATCTGCTTTGAAAAGAGAAAGCCCCAATAAAGAACACCAATTTCCACCCCGAGCTGTTAAATACTCCATGCTGGGAAAGTAATAATACTAATATCCCAGCCAGCTATTAGAAATATGTTGTTCTTAATGGGGTCTAATGAGGATATCAATTTCCCGGGGCTGGATGGGTGATGGAGGGACAGAAAAATACCACGACGGATTAACCAGCCCGCGGTGGGGTGGATTTTGTCCCAGATGCCTGAGCCAGTGCCTTAGGGTTCACTCCCGACCTGGTAGGCAGTCGGCTGCTTTCACTTGGCAAAGAGCTAAAGGTGCTTTCCTTAAGCAAAAATGATCCGGGCCGTTCGTTTTTGCTGGGAAGCTGAACTGCCCTGGGCTAAAGGCTGGCTGCAAAGTCAGGGTGGGCTGCATAGCCGCCTGCACCACCCCGGCGACACAAGGAGGTCCTTCCCCTGGCTCGTCTTCCAACAGCCAAGGAGAAGCAGCACCTTGGCGGGGGGACGGACGGGGAAACCAAAAGTGGTTTCTGCAAGGATAAGGAGCTGGCAGCAGGTTTGGGCTGGCGAGCTCTCCCCCGCCCAGCACAACCTGCGGCATTTCACCCGGCCTCCGCTCTTCACACCGCAGCGACCGCTGCCCAGCTGCACCGCTTCGGAAGAGATGGCCTTGCAAAATAACGCCAGGGAACCAAAAATAATCCCTCCCAGGAAGCAGCAGCCGGGCAAATTGCTCCTCCTGCTTTCGTTTTCTTTTGCAACTCAAAAGAGCATCAAAAACGCTCGCGCTCAGCAAAGAAGCGCCCGGGTGGGGGTTATTTCCTACGCGGGGTGGTTGGGAGAGAATATCCCCTTCCAGCTGACGCCGAGTTGAAGGTTGGCTCCCATCGATCTCCTGCAGGCACTGCCTGACCATCTTAGCAGCAATGAAATAGCTGAGTCAGAAAACCCTCCCCTTACAAAAAAAGAAAAAAAAACACCAAAAAACAAGGCGGGGGGGGAAAAAAGGAACTGGAAAAAAAAACAAACCCAGAGCAGGGTCTGTAATGGAAACGCTAAGCGACTCCAGCTGGAACATCTGTTCAATGTGATTTCCGTTCCACCAGCCACATCAAAGTCAGCCTCCTGTGAGTTATGCGCCGAACATCACAAGTGGGATTAAAATCATGTTTAATAGTTTGATATGCCATAAACTATTTATCCTGCCAGAGCCCGGTGGCTCTATGGCAATGCACAGGCAGCGTGCCGGGCTGGGGAGGAGCGGGGCTATTGCTTACCCAAAGCCATTTGCTCCAAGCCCTTGCACACACGCGTGCGGTCGCTCATTTTTACACCTGGGTGGGGTTTTTTTCACGGCCGAGAAGGGATTTGGCTGCATCTGTATTTTTGCAGGAGGTGGGAGTAGGAGAAAGAACGCGGTGGGTCTGCGGCCGGGGGTGACGAGCGAACTGAGGGCCGCGCCGCTGCGCTGGAGGGTCTCCTGCTGCGCTTATCCTTGTCGTGCTGGAGTATTTCATTCCCTTTTGTGCTTCCCACTGGGGAGCGTGAAAGCCCAGAGCTGAAGAGGCAGCTGCTTCCAGCTCCTCATTTGGCCCACGGGCTGCGTTTGGATTCGGGGCAGAGGTTTGGAAGGGCTTGTCGGGAGGGGAGAGGGGCGCGGAGCGGGGTCTGCCCATGCCCAGCAGCGCAAGAGCCGGCACGCCGCCCGCGGAGCTCAGCCCGTGACCCCAGCCAGCATTTCCCAGGTGCTAATTTAAAATAGGGGGAGCTGGGGGGGTTAAAGTAGGCTGCCCGGCTGGCGGGGAGCGATGCCGGTCCCCCGGCGCGAGCCTGCTCGCGGGGTGCGTGGTACCTGGGCGCGCGAGCATTTGCATGCACGCTCTGCTCCCTCCCGGCTGCCTGTAGGCTAGCTCTATCTGATTTCATCATTCAAATTAATTACAAGAAGGCAGGCAGGAATTATAATTGTAACCGAGTGGAATTACATTCTGATGAGTTACAATTTGTCTTTCTCTCTCTCTTTCCCCCCCCCCCCCCTTTAAAATACCCCCAAAACACACTCGCACACACAAACCCACGCTATCCGCGGCGCCCGCCGCCTCGCGGGGAAGCGACCACGATATTAGAAAGCCCAATCCCATTTGTGAAAGGCAAGATCAAAGACTTTAATTCATTTCCTTTGCTCTTTTTTTTTTTTTTTCCTTTTTAATCTCCTTTTTTTTATTTTATTTGGAGTGCAGGAGGGAGCCGGGCTCATTTTAATACAAAGAGCCTGCTCTGTAAATTGTAGGCACAGCTACTAAACCATCAAACAATGGGGAAGCTACTAAAGAGAAGTGTGATTCATACTTAACAAAAGAAGGTGATTAGCTGTTGTTGTGTAACAATGGGGAAGTGTCAGGATGCCTGCAAATGAATTAGGACCCCCCCATATATCTCTGGGCTGTTACGTTAGGGAAGCTCATTTATATTCCCAACTGCGCCCATCTTTATTGTCATTTGAATTGCACATTTTAAAATGAGATTAGGGGAAATTGAAAATACCTATAATTTCCCCGTCATCGTTTCCCAGCAAGAAGGCAGGTGGCTTGGCTCGCAACAAAGCGGGGCTCGGGCTGGGTAAATATCACGGGGCCGAGTGGGGTAGGGACGCGGCGGAGGAGGAGGAGGCATCGCCCGCCTTTCCCCCGCCCGTCGCACCCAGGCAGCCAAGGTCACTGCCAAAGCCACCTCGGAGACCCCCCCCTTGCTGCAAGGGGCCATCCCAACCCACCCCGCGCCCGGCTGGAATCCCGCGGGCTCGCTTTGGCCGCTGGCCCGCTCTCTCCGCACACGGACAGGCTTTCTGCTTTCCTCTCCTCCCCTGCCGCTCTGCCAGGGCCAACCCTTCCCGTGCCTCTGCGGACCGCGTGGCTTCTTCCTCCGCAGCTCCTCGTGCGCCCGAGGTTTCACCCGTTTGCCAAGGGGCACCCACAAGGGGTGTCCCCCAGGGCTCAGTCCTAGGGCCGGTCTTGTTTAACGTCTTTGTCCATGACCTGGGCGAGGGGATCGAGGGCACCCCCAGCCAGTTTGCAGATGGCACCGAGCTGGGGGGGAGCGTGGATCTGCTGGGGGGGAGGGGGGCTCTGCAGGGGGACCTGGCCAGGCTGGATCCATGGGCCCAGCTCAGTTGGGTGAGGCTCAACAAGGCCAAGGGCCGGGTCCTGCCCTGGGGTCACCACAACCCCAGGCAGCGCT
>JAKFQP010001013.1:34595-60243 GCA_023375905.1 Nycticorax nycticorax
AATACCCCGACGTCTCCGCTGGGGACCGCAGGGGGACGCGGGGCAGCCCCGCACGGTCCTGCCGAGCCTCAGGGGTCCCTGCTGACCGGGGGGCTGCAGAGAGACTGGTCCGGGGAGCAGCTCACCCGATGTCTGGTCCAGGCAAGAGGCATCTCAGCATCTTCAGGAGGAACGGCCGCTCTGGTTTTGCATTTCTTGGCACGCTTAGGACCTTCTTCCCCCCAAACCATCCTCCTCCTTCAGCCCAGCTTGGGGAAGCGGCTCATTTACGCCAATGTGCAGGCTCTGGCCCCCCACACTCCCTATTTTTCTGCCTTCCTCCCATCTGCTCCTTCCTCCTCCAACGGCCGAGGCTGCCGTCTGTCCAGCGGCAGGACGCTGCGAGTGCCCATGCCATCCCTCGGCAGGGCTGTCACCTCCTCCGCTGCCTCCCGCAGCCAAACTTGGCAAGGGAGTCAGGAGAAGCCGGAGCGGGGAAGGAGCCCGCAGGCATTTCACAGCAGCAACAGACTAAATCTAATTTATAGACACAGCAAAACGCAGCTAAAGCGGGAGTTGAAATGAATGCAAAGCACACAGAGCTCTCAAGTTATCGGCGCTGTAACATTTTTCCTGACTATCTCTGTTTTCCTGCCCGGGTTTGTCTTTGTAGCTTCCTCCCAGACAACTGGACCTTTGCTCTGAAGTGAAAATGAAAGCTGGGGGAAGAAAAAAATAACGGGGAATGAATTCTTCAGATCTCCTCCGTGGTGCATCAGCCCCATCTGCCAGCTCCCTCTGACAAGGAGCGGAGCGTGGCTGGGTGGCAGGTGGAGAGGGAAAGACAGGCTTTAAGAAAAATAAAGTAAAATAAAAGGCACGAATATCCCCGCAGCTGGGAAGCGAGGCTGAGCCGCCGGGGGGCTCCGCCAAGGCACACGGCTCCAGGTGGGACGGGGAAGACGGGGTTGGAAGAGCCTCCCTTCGCTCATGGAGGTGCGAGGACGGGGAGATTTGTCTTCCCGTTCCCTGGCATGTCAGGGTAATGGGAACAAGCGCGTGGGAGATGTTCGGAGGCAGCTCGAACTAATTAGGAGAGAGCGTAGAGGAGAGAGAGTCTGATGGCTGGAAAGGGAAAAAAAAGGGGGGGAGGCGGGGGGAGGAAAGCGCTTTGTACTCTTGAGCACCTCTCCCTGATGTAGAAATGATTAAAGGCACCAAATGAAATGAGTGATGAAGCAGCCAGCCCAAACCGCTGTGTTGGATGGAGCCTCTCCAACGGAGAGGGGTTTTGCCGGTGTGGTTCAGGAGGGCTCACCGAAACACGGGGTGCACCATGGTTGTGGCCAACCCCGGCCAGCCAGGACCACCGGCATCCCATCGGACAGGAGTTGGCGGCCTCACAAGTCATCAAGACTTTGCTCGTGTGCTGCAGTTCCCCGGCGTCGGAGTGAACCTGTCTCCAAAGCCTCTTGTTTCCAACAAACCTTGCACCCAAATCGCTGGCTGTTAGCCAGGACCCAGAGCAAAAAAGCTTGGTGTGCTACCAAGCAAAACTGCTACCGCTTCTTCTAAACATCCGTAGGGTTCGGAGAGGTCGGAGGGTTGTGTTTTCCCAGCCTCCTTGGTCACCTCTCCATCGAGACAGGCTCCTGGGAAGGCAACTGGGAGGGGAGCATCGTTGGCTCCTCTAAGCCAGATCTCCTCACCCTTCTCCAGCCTAATTTAGCAGTCTTTAATCTGAGTTATTCCAAACCACACTTGCCACTTCCTTCATGCGTTCCCGCAGGATGATGGGCTGATTTCACAGAACGAAAAGCCTTAAGCAAATCTTGTCACACAAGAAAATTGATTTTTCAAAACTGACTTTTACAAGATTACTGGCGGTTTTTTTCCCCTCATCTTTCTTCTATATCGTTCCCTTCCAGTCTCACGAGGTGGCTTCAGATCTAAGGAAATTAGAGATGCTGTGACTAAATTGAAAATGTAAAAAGGGAGAGAAGGAGGGGAAAAAAAAAAAAAGACACCCAGCACTCGGCACCTCCTGCTGCCTCTGAAGGCTACGGCTGCATGTGCTTGTGCTTGGAAGTGGCAGAGATGCCTCCTTCACCTCTCCTACCGCCATAACCTCCACGCAACGCCCAAATGCTTGTACGGCATCTCACAGGGAACATCCCCTGATGGGTGTTCCTTGGTCATCACAGGGATTTTTTTTCTTTCTCTCCCTCAATCCCTCCATTTTATTTTCTCTTTCGGAAGAAAAGGAGAGTTTCCTCCTGCCGCTTGATTCGGAGACATCTCAATGTGTTCTGCTAAAAAAAAAAGAAGAGAGGGGAAGAGTTGCCTTGAAGTCATTTCAAACGGCTTAAAATATGCTAAGCTTTTGTGTTTCGGTGATATAAATAATGAATCCTCTTACAGCTTCTTGAGTTGGGGAAGACGTTGATTTAAGAGGCCTTCAGCTCTGTTTGAGGCTTTTCTGCTTTCGTGCCAGAGGGTGGGGAACGTGGCCAGGGACAAGCAAGGTGTGAAGGATGAGGCAGGGGATGCGGGAAGGACCCGGGATGGGGACGGGGGTTGCACCCGCCTCAGCCCTGCAGGGGCTTTGCTAAAGGATTTCACATCTGCGTTCCCTCCCTGCTCCTTCACTGCTGTTTTCAGGGGCTGGAGGAGGGGTTAAATGGAGGATGAAGTTGTCAGCATCCACGTCTCTCTCTCACTGTCTCTGCTCCGGTTAACCAGTGGTGATTTGGAGATTGCAGGCAGCATCAGTTTTTGTTCATTTGACCAATTCCCCAAGCAGCATCCTTGGAAACGTCTCTGCTTCAAAGAGCTGCCGGCATAGCTACAAAATGTAGGCCAACATGCGTGGCATGAGTATGAGGAGACCCAGTGGACGCTGGCATCCCAAAATAAACCCACTGGGTCCCACTCGCCCCCCAGGAACACGTGTCCCGGTAATTTCCCCAGTACACATGACTGGTCTTGGACACCGACAGTCAGAGGGCTCATCCTACCATATGCAGGCTGTTGGCGTGTGGATCTGCTGCTGAGCTTGGGCAAATGTCACACAGGCTCGCTCAGCTGGGAAGGCAGGCTGGGTTCACTGGGAAAGAGCAATTCTAGGGGAAAGGCAGGGAAGAGTTGGCACAAGCTGAGCTGGGACAGGTTCTGGCCGGAGAGCCTTTCCTCTGCAAACCTGGATGACTCTGGTGGCTGTGGCCAGGACATGCCGTGCATCCTGAGCCACCTCTCCACCTGGCATGAAGTGGTCTTGGCATGCTCGTTTGCGGTAGCCAGCACCTAGCCTTGCAAAGCCCAGCCCAGACAGGCCCAAAAGGGATTCCGGTCTCATCAGATCATGGAGTAACTCTTAACTTCAGGCCTTGAAGTTACCCTTGGGTTCCTGTTCTGTTCCTTCCTTAATGGCCAACATTAAAGCAAAGGCAAAATGCAAGCTGCTGTCTCTGGATTGGGTCGTTTGTCAGTAAAGCATCACGTAATGCTCGGCTCTGCTTTGCTATCGAAGTGTGTAATTAAGGACTTTATGGTTTTTACTTTTGGAGACTGCTTTTTTCTTGGAATGCTCTTCCTTGCTGGTTTATACAGAAGTCTACAGATAATCGCAAAGCTCTTATGGGTCACTCTTGCACCAGTTCGCAGCCACCTTTGATTATTTTCTCATGACAAGGCTGAGAAGAGCAGCGTTGTTACCAGAGTGGTATAAGGGGATTCAAGAGGCTTGGCCAAGAACATCTCCTTCTCTGGAGATATTCAAAGCCCACCTGGATGAAGTCCTGTGCCCCCTGCTCTGGGTGACCCTGCTTGAGCAGGGGCGTTGGACTGGGTGATCTCCCAAGGTCCCTTCCAACCCCTGCCATGCTGGGATTCTGTGATTCTGTAATAGTGAGTAGAGCCTAAGTTTGGGGAGGGATGGATGGATGGATGGATGGATGGATGGATGGATGGATGGATGCTTGGGTGGATGGATGCTCGGGCGGATGGATGGATGGATTTCGTACTGATAAGAGGAACAGATTGTTTGTTGAACTTGCAGTTTTATTCCACTTCACCTGTGCGGTGCCGGTATGTTTGCACTAGCCCAGAGGGGATATGTTTCTGGATATGTCATTTATTATTCCTCCTTACAAGCTGCGAGATCCCCAAGTCACTCGCAGTTCAGCCAGCGGGAGCCCGTGTTGGATTACACAGAAATCGCTGCCCTTGGCATGTTCTGCAAGAAGATTCTCACATAATTAGGACTCAACCCGTCTTCACCTGGGGTGCGCGCCTCCAAGCCCAGTTGCCTCCATCAATAATCCTAACTTGAATCATTTGATCTAGACACAGTTCAGCCCTGAATAATTAACTGTTCTGGCAGGACCAGCCAAGGAACTTGCCAGAGAAGGAGCTGTGCCTCGCACCAACCTGAGGACCTGCCAAAATTCAGACAGATAGAGCCTAAAAGGCAAGCCTGAATGATGGGATGGCAACAACAGCTTCCATGGGGAAGGAAAGGCTTTAGGACTCGGGGAGTTTGCTCGGAGCTGGGGCTGGAAAGTCAGGGGGAGCTGGCTCAGGCTGGTGGGCACCATGTCCAAAGCAGGGAGCATCGCCTGGCTGTTGGGCACATCCAAGGTTGGTCACCCTCCTTGAAGAGGTAATATAAACCTGTCCCAAGGTCTGTCTCCTCTCCATGCCAACGGGAGGCCAACCTGGTGCGTGAAGTCCTCTCGCACTACAGAGATCAAACCACAAAGCCCTTGAGAACATCCCAAAATCAAGCCCAGGTCAAAACCTCGGAGGAGCTTTAGGAGTGAGCCAAGACAGAGAAAACCCTTTGAAGAGCCCCAGCCACCTGACAGCTCTCTGGCCGTGCATGGAGCCACTCCTGCCTACGTGCCCATCATTTCTGTCCCAAAGCATGCGGATCTGGTAGCTTCAGTGATCCCAAACATGCGGTCCCAGCCCAACGCCGGCTCCGAGATCCACCTGGCAGCAGATTTCTTATGCTGATGAAGGGCTGGGGTTTTCCATCTCCATTTACCACTGTTGGGTTTTTTTCCCTGCAAAGCCCAAAGGAATTGCACGGCGAGGTGTAAAGTTGCAAAGGCCACAAGCACGGGTGATGGGTTTGAGGTGAAAAATCAGAGCTGTAGTAGAGAGGAAGGCGAGTTTGAACAGTTTCACAGCACAGAACCACTTTGCGCTGAGCAGGAGGATAAACACGGCAGAGAATTAGCACTTTGACATGCCAGCATCCATAAATCTGCCTAAAGAAATTCCGCTACGGGGGTGGAGGGGGGTAGGAAGACCCCGGAAAGGGCTAATCCCGTTACATGATTTGAGGCAACGCAAACCACGTGACGAAATTGGATTACCCAATCCGCGCCAAAAAAAATAATAGTTAAGCTATTAGTCATGTCTGTTGTGTGGCGGGGTAAGTCAAGACGATGTAGGCAGGAGGAATGAAATGCAGCATCGCTGCCCAAGGGGTGAAATCCCTCCGGGAGAGGTGACACCTCCAAGCTCAGCCAGGATGAGGGGGTGCCGCACATCCCCAGCATTGCCCCAGGAGAAGCAGTTTTGGCAGCTGGCTGTCATAGCCTGCTTCTTCAGACACATCTGCATGGTTTTACCCTTTCTCTGCACCTAGAAAAATCAGGACTTTAACATTAGGGATTTAACTTGGGGGAAAAAAAAGTACAATTTTCATATGAGCCCGTGACCCTGGAGCCGAGGGGAGAGGAGTTATTGCGAAAGAGGGTGGACTTGTGAACATGAAGGGGAAGAAAAGCATCCACGGTGGCAAGAGAAGCGCCAGAAGAGAGATTAATGGGGACAGGATTGGTGCACAGCCCTCTCGTGTGAGGGGGTTGAGGAGGAGGGGGGATTTTCAGCAGCGGGATTTAAAGACCGCCAGATCTAAAGCGTCTGCGTTTTGTTTTGATCTGTCAAGAAAACAGCTCGATTTGCAGAAGGAATCACCCAGCCAGTGAAGTTTTGTGCTTTTCTTTTGAAATAGTAATAGCTTTTCCACCAGGACATCTCTGGTTTCCTTCCAGAGGGGACGAGCATCCCTACCAGCCCCTGGGCTGGGGCGGGGGGGCACGACGGGCCAGCCAACACCTCCCTGCTGCAAAAGCCAGTGTCCGTAATCCTCTGCGCCGCAGCGCTGGAATATCAGCGACTCAGGCATGTGGTCCAGCGTGGGATGTCCGTGCACCGGGCAGGTGCTATTTCTCGCCGTCCCCCCGGGCAAGCCACCCGCGGGGTCCGTGGCCATCCTGCATCTCCGGGGTGCAGAGGTCCATGCGGCACGCTCCCAGCTGGATCTTGGGCAGCTCCGGCTGCAAAGCCCGGTGGTGCCCGGTCCTGGGGCTGCAGCGCGTAGCATTACGCCATTGATTATCTGCACGGCTCATCAGCCGGCTTTAACTATTTACAACGGTTGATCAGTCAAGTCATTGACAAGTTAACAGCTTTGTTTACTCCTTCCCCTCTGCTTCTGCAGCCAATTTATTCTGATCACCGTGCTAAGCAAAAGGCTATTTTGATTGTTTTCTCACCAAAACGAACCGCGGCTTGTACAGGCTACGCCAGCAGCACGGCTTTAATTGTGCCATCCGGGAGAGAGAAACCTTCTCACCTCGGCTTCCCCGGGCTCCTGTGCCAGAACCATCCCTGGCGTGTTCCTGCCCATCTCTGCTCGGGTACGCCGATGCTCTCCAGAGCGCTCATCTCCAGTTGCACACCTTCAGGCGTGATTTGGGGAGCTCGAAGTAGCCCCTCACTGATTTTTCCCGCTCTCGGGACCTGCTGATGGCGAGGAGGAGATGCGAAACCCGTGCACCGAAGACAGGCACCTGCTTTGAAGACTGCAGTTTGATGAGCAATCAGGCTCATCGCCGGCCTCCCGCCTTGGCAGGAGGGGGAATGCTGAGGCTGAGATTAGGTAGGAAATCAAGCCAGAGGTTTCTTCTGCGCAGCAAGGTGTTATTATTATCATCAAAACCCCAGAGTGTTTAAAAACAATCAAACCCCAGTAGCGGCAACTGGTGCATCGCAGCGAGTGCAATCAGACGCCAAACATGTCCTTGTCTGGGATTCAAGTCTGAACTCCTGAAATGCGGGAAAAGGTTGCAATCTTTCTCGCTGTTTATTTGTTTCTGAAGAAAAGCCACATGGGGAAAAAAAAAACTATAGGCAGGGGGAGATTAGCAAGGCTGGCACCTCCACTCCGAGGTGCAGCGTCTCTGACGTTAGACCTGGGGTTCGCTCTGCGCTGGAGCCAAGATGCCCACGTTGGGGACGGAGAGGTTTGGGGAGAGGCCATCGCTGCAGCAGCCACGCATGGATGGAGGTTTGTCAGGATGGGAGCTGGAGCCTTGGAAGCCCTTCCTTGCCTTGCAAGTTCTTCCTTGCCTTGGAAGCCTTTCCATGCCTTGGAAGCCTTTCCATGCCTTGGAAGCCCTTCCTTGCCTTGGAAGCCCTTCCTTGCCTTGGAAGCCTTTCCTTGCCTTGCAAGTTCTTCCTTGCCTTGGAAGCCTTTCCATGCCTTGGAAGCCTTTCCTTGCCTTGCAAGCCCTTCCTTGCCTTGGAAGCCCTTCCTTGCCTTGGAAGCCCTTCCTTGCCTTGGAAGCCTTTCCTTGCCTTGGAAGCCCTTCCTTGCCTTGGAAGCCCTTCCTTGCCTTGGAAGCCCTTCCTTGCCTTGCAAGTTCTTCCTTGCCTTGGAAGCCTTTCCATGCCTTGGAAGCCTTTCCATGCCTTGGAAGCCCTTCCTTGCCTTGGAAGCCCTTCCTTGCCTTGGAAGCCTTTCCTTGCCTTGCAAGTTCTTCCTTGCCTTGGAAGCCTTTCCATGCCTTGGAAGCCTTTCCTTGCCTTGCAAGCCCTTCCTTGCCTTGGAAGCCTTTCCTTGCCTTGGAAGCCCTTCCTTGCCTTGGAAGCCTTTCCTTGCCTTGGAAGCCCTTCCTTGCCTTGGAAGCCCTTCCTTGCCTTGGAAGCCTGTCCTTGCCTTGCAAGTCCTTCCTTGCCTTGGAAGCCTTTCCTTGCCTTGCAAGTCCTTCCTTGCCTTGGAAGCCTGTCCTTGCCTTGGAAGCCCTTCCTTGCCTTGGAAGCCCTTCCTTGCCTTGGAAGCCTTTCCTTGCCTACGGTGGGTACCATCGTCTTTGCTCCCCCAGTCAGCGTGCTCACGGACCAGCCAGCCATCAGCAAGCATGCTCAGCACTTTGCTCAGGGCTCTGCCCTCCTGAACTTGATTAAACCCCAAGCTGGAAGGCCCAGCCTTGTAATTTAGATGGTGGAGAGATTACCTATCGCCCACGCCGGCTGATAAATGAACCCACTGAATCGGCACGGAGGGAGGACGGTGGACGTGTGGCTGAGGAACTGCACAGGTCCCACACGTCTTCATTAGGGAGGAAGCAGGCAGGAGAAGAGGAATAACCCCATAGATCACCATTATGGAAATTTACTCTTAATAAAGAAATAATTTGCGTGATGCATCACACTGGAGCCATGCAAGGGGGGAGCGTGACACTGCTCGGGCCCTGTTGCCCGCTCAATCATTTCCCGCAAGATTGTCACTCACGGGAGATGCTCTGCAGATCTGGAGCTGTCAACACCAGCCATCCGCCATCCTTGCCTGGCATGGACCTCCAAAGGGTGCCAGCACATCGTCCACGAAACCCCATCCTTCTCCATCAGCTCCTCCCCGGGGGGGGATGCTGGGGATACAGGGGCGGCGGAGGGATGCGGGGTGGTGCTCACAGCATCCCGCTGGCAGCCGTCACCCATGGGGACGGCCCTCATCGGAGGCTGGGGGGCGGCTGCCACCTTACGGCGCTAGGAATCAAAGGTACTGCTGGCAATAAAGCAACAAAACCCATTCTCTGAGCAATTTGTAGCAATTAATAGCCATTCCCAGGAATGAAATGTTAATTAATTCATTCCCGGAGCCATGCATGCATTTAAGGTATTTGTGGGTGTTCTTGGTACTTTTATTAAGCAATTAAAATGCGTCCAAGGAAATATTTATCTATTTTAAGTCATTTTGTGACTGTAAACTGTAAACTGTTTTGTGACTGTCATTTTGTGTGGGTAAACACAATTTATACAGCAAGCAACTGCTTTATTTTGCATTGTTAATTAAAAATGACGATAGACTCCACTTCCCTGGGTTCCCCGCCGTCAGAGCAGCCGGTCGGCCGGGAGGTCTGGTTCAAGGAGCACAAGTGCTGCTGGCAACCACCAAAAAAAACCCCACCCTCTTTAGCGAGGATCCCCTGAGCCCGTGGTGCAGATTTAAGTAGCACTTGATGGGGCATCACCGAGCTCACGTGCTGGTTGTCCACGTGCTGCTGGGAGGTGCGGGAGAGAGCTGCGGCATGATGAAGAGCTTTCTAAAGAAGAGTATGTACCAGTCCTACAGCCTTCCCAGGGCTGTAAAGTAAATAGCTTGTTCGCGCACGGTGTTTGTTGAAGAATTACAAGGCCTTGTACCACAGGCAGAGGGATTTATTTGTTCGGGTGAGCTTGGGCAGCGCTCAGGCAGCTGAAGTGCTCGCTGGCGATGCTCCTCTATGGACCGACGCTCTATAGGGGATGTCACGCTCTCCTTGCAACCGCCGTTAGCTCTTTGTGGGCTCCACAAGCCCAGAAGCCCGGCCAGAAATGAGGTCCTCAAGGGGAAGTGATGGAGCTCCTGGGTTTTCACCCCTCGCGCAGAAGACGACTCAGCTGAGCATCTTCCACTGAGACCCTGGGAGGAAGCACAAAAGCACTTCATCCCGGCTTGCGGCAGGTTTCCTTCGGAAACCAAAGGAGATTGCTGAAAGAGGTCGTCTGAAAACCCAAACGAAGCCCCGGCATCGCTTGTGGGCTGACATATCCCAAACTGTCCGTCCTTATTTGCGTGCGGGCACTCTTAGCTGGGAAGCGATCGATGGAGTCCAAAAATTGCTATTTCCCTGAAGAATGTCTCCTTAGAAAAGTCCCCCCCTCCCTCTTATCTTTAAGTGTTAAAAGGACCCAGTACTGGGTTGGGGTTTTTTTATTCTTTAATCACTGTTTTTTCATTGCTGTCTGTAATAACCCCTTTGAAGCTTGGGTCGAAATATCTGTTTCCTGGTTGAAATTTGTTTTCCTCCATCACCCGGGCCGATTCAATTTCCAGAAGATACTGAAATGGGAGGCACTCCCTCCAGAGAGGCCAGAGAAAAACAAACATGGGTTAGAAATATGGGGAAGGAAATAACGAAATAAAACTCAGCCCGGAGGGGAAGAAATACCCATCCGGGGAAACAGGCTGAGATGGTGCTTGGTGAAGAGAAAGGAAGATGAGAAAATGTGCAAAGCCCGGGGGGCGAGGGACAGCAGCAGGTAGGGTGCTAGGTCTGCACTGGCCATATGACATGGGGAGAAGTGGTGGATTTGGAGCTAGGTCCTCAGAAGGTGCCTGTTGGTGGCCGAGCACAGGCAGTGAAGGTATCTCAGGGTGAGATGTCACCCCACGGGGACCACCCGAGAAGCGCAGGGTGGGTGGGACGTGGCCCGTAGTGTCCCTTCTGCCATGCCAACCTTTGAGTCATGTCAAGCCCAAGAAGATGATGGGAAGAGGTCCTTTGGGCAGGCTCAGCACGGGGAGGACACAACGATCAAGGCCAGGTTGGATGGGGCTCTGAGCAACCTGATCTCGTTAACAGTGTCCCTGCTCACTGCAGGGGGGGTTGGACTAGATGACCTCTAGGGGTCCCTTCCAACCCAAAACATTCGATGATTCTATGATGCCGTGCTCCCCACAGCCCCTGCAACCTGGCTCAGGAAGAAAACCAGCAGCAAAAAACAACTGGTGAGTTAGCGGCGGCGAAGTCATACGAGGAGAGACCGGAGGAGGTGAATTTATATAGTCTGGAAAAGACCCCGGGCAGCAGGTTTGCAATCTATAAATAGCTTTAAGGTAACAAGATAAATGAAAGAAGGCCCTGCTCTCAAGGGTGGTAGGACAGGGAGCGCTGGCTGGGAGCCAGGCTCGATGCTAATAAGGCTGGCGAGGCATTGGGAAGAAATCACAAGGAGCCGAAATGGTGGAGGTGGTGGATGGGGCTGCTGGAGCATCCTCCGCATCTTCTCGGCTCCATTCTATTCAGATTCCATTTATAAATAATTACTGCAAGGCTAATAGGTGAGTAAGACGTGTTATGGGCTTGTTAAAAGCATGAGTAACTTGCCTCTGGCTGTCCAGGAGCACATCACGGGAAGGTTTACAAGAGGGCTATCAGCTGTCGTTATTAAAAACCAATCTGACATTATAAAAGATCTATACTGCTTGTTCAGCCACATTGATTTAGCGATGTTAAGCCTTGGAAAACTGGAGCAAGAACCTTGATCTCTGCTGAAGCACGAAAAATTGCTGTTTGTGACACATCTCCGCACTGGGAAATCCAGTTTTGCGGAAGCGATCGGGTTTGAACAAATACATAAAGCGCCGTGCCACGGTTGTTTGTCTGGGTTTTCCCAAGCGGCTGCGAAGTCAAACAGCTCTTGGAAACCTTGCCCTCCGTTTTGCTTTTCTTTGGCGACATCCAGGAGGATCTCACCCGGAGCCTGCCCAGCTCGAGCCCACCTCCGGACGCTTCTCCATCTGGTTTCCAAGCCCCGGTGCCCTCCGTGTCCCTGCTGGGAGGAGGATCTGCGAGGACAGGACCCAGCGAACTCACAAGTCACTTTTATCCTCATCTTGAAACCTCCTGCTTGGCCTTTGCAGAGCAGGGAAGGTGGTTTCGTGCAAGTGGCGGGCACAAGGGGAGCCCTGGATTCCCCACGGGTTCGGTGCCGCACTCACCCCACCCCATTGACTGCTGCGGGGAAGTGGCTTCAGGCACCTTGTGCCTCCCCTGAGCCTCTGAGCAGCAGAACAAGGCCCTTCGAAGGCTGGAAATCTGCTTGTGGCTGGGATCCTCTACGGGGACAAAGTTGCAAAAGGAGCTTAACGGAGCAGAAACACCCCTGACAAAAAGCCCAGGGTATTTCCATGTTCACCAGCTGAAGCTGCCCTGTCCCTCGAGCTTTCGACCTTCCTTCCCCCTTGCTTTCTTTCATCAGGCGTTGCTGCGGTGTGGCTTTTTGAGTAGCAAACCAAACAGGGGGAACCGAGGACATGTCTCTTCTCCACCCCACAACCTGTGCAAAGCTTCAGGGACAAGATACCAGAGGTCTGGCCGATCCCCCCGGCTCCCTCCTGCCACAGCCCGGAAAGGGCTGTCAGGCTCTGGAAGGGGCTGCCCAGGGAGGTGGTCGAGTCCCCATCCCTGGGGGGATTTAAAAGAAGGAGAGATGAGGTGCTGAGGGCCAGGGTTTAGTGGTGGGATGGCAGGGTTGGGTTAAAGGTTGGACTCGATGATCTTAAAGGTCTTTTCCAACCAAAGCAATTCTGTGAGGAGGAGTGTCCCATCCCTGGGGCACAAGCTGCTGCCGCAGCGCTGGCAGATGCTCTCTGCGATGGGCAGCATCATTCCCAAGGCAGGGAGGCAGCGGGGCAAGGCAGATCCCATCAGCAGGCAGGGAAACGTGATGCTGGGGTCTGCCTCGCTGGCCGACCTCTTGCAAGCCCCTTGGCTTGGGTCACAGTTCCCTCTGGAAGGAGAAGGGCATCGCCAAAGCATCACTGACCATTGAAACCTTTGGAGCAGCACCAGGGAGGCGTCGCTTGTGCTGGTTTTTCCATGCGAGGATCCTCCCTCGTTAACAGACGAAGCGCAGCCCTGGAAATAAAAGCGGCATCTCCTGATTAATTATTGAAGGGGGAGTCCGGGGAGGAAGGGGGGGCAGGGGAGCTGCCGTGGCCGGTCGGCATCTGTTCGAGGCGCAAAGATAAATGAAATGAGAGGGCAGGGAAGTGCGTACAAATCAGCTCGCATCTGTACCGCTCATACATCTCTTTCAACACGCTTGTCTCATCAGCTGGTGGGCAAAGGCTTGCAGGCCAGCTGGCCCCATTCGGCTGGGTTCACCTCGGCAGGCGCCGGGGGAATTTGCTCTAGCGGCGCTGTCGGAGCGTTTTCCAGCCTGCCACGGACCGGCATTTCGCTCCCGCTCCAGAGGCACCTGGGGAAGCTGCCTGTGCCTACAGACCCTCCCTAGCTCCGGTTGTCGCCTTTGGGGCAGCACAATTTTCACACTAAAGCAAAGGGGAACCCATAGCAGAGCGGTGGGGACGAGCAGAGGAGAGCAGTAAAGGCAGGAGCAGGCGACCCGTGGGAGGACCATGGGATGCTGGTCGCCTTGAAGGGGACAGCTTTCCCAAAACCCCCCGCCGACCCCACGTGGGAAGCATGGCTCGTCTCTCCGGAGCCTGACGGAGCACGTCCAGCTCCCAGTGCCTGCATCTTTCCCCAACCCAACCATCCCAACCCATCCAGCGCCCCCAGAGGAGGGCAGCCCCAAGGCAACAGCGGCAGAGATTCCTCGGGGGAATCCTCCTCCTCCCTCTAATTCACCTGTCGGTTGTTTGGGGAGGATTTTTCTATATTTTTATTTTTTTTCCCCAGCCTGCTGCACTTTCTTTCCCTTCCCCCAAAGAGCGGCTGGAGTTCCACACCACCCGACAGCATCTCCGGGCCTTTCCCACCCGCTCCGGAGTGGCAGGCTGCCAGCTGGTGCCCCGTTAGGTCACATTTGCTCATTGTTTGGCAAACAGCGGCGTAATTCAAGTGCTGAGTTGACAGCTTGTTCTCCAAGACAATTTGCAAGTTGCGGTGTTGCAAATGCCAGCTTGGCTTCGCAGGGGAATGTTATTTCAGCTGCCTTCAAGGGATAAAGTTGTCTCTGATTGGGGAAAAGAAAAAAGAAAAAGGTGAAAGCGGGGGGGAAGCTGGAAAGGGTTTTGGCGGTTTTGGTGTGGAAGGACCAGCAGTGGTGGTTGGCAAGCGTTTGGGAAGGGACCGCTCTCCTGGCACTGCCGTTCCCGATCTCCATGTCCCATCCCTCCTGTCACTGAGGTCTCCCACCCGTGCCCCACAATCCTAAGGAATGAGGTGTGTTTCCAGGTTTTCACAGGGAAATAGCAATTTGGGGGTTATTTTGGGAAGGTTTCAGTAGGGATATCCGTGCACATCGCTTCGGCGTCTCCCCTCCAAAACCTGCGGTTGTAATCCCTAGGGGAAGTGGGCGATGCTGAGGACAAGTGCACGTCCCTCCTGAAGCCGAGGGCAGCAGCAGGCACCGTACGGCACCTCCGCCATGGCACGCGTGTGCAGGGCAAGCCACGGGAAACAGCACCGTGACGATGATCTTTCCTCTCCAACAGGTGGGCGAAAAAAGGCCAGGTTATAAAGGAAGCATCGGGGGACTTCTATGAAACCATCGTGGACCACACCTTCTTCTTCGAGCCCGTCTCCTGCGAGGTCACCAACGCGCTGGGCAGCACAAACATCAGCAGGACCGTGGACGTCTACTGTGAGTAATCGGTCAGCTTGAGACTGGCTAAGCTGGAGACTGGCTAAGCTGGAGACTGGCAAAGCTGGAGACTGGCTAAGCCCTAAGCAGGGCCAGCAGAGCTGCTGCAAAGTAGCGGGAAGGGCTCGATCTGGCTTGCCCGGGGTGACCCAGCCTTGCTGGGCTCTCTCTCAGCGCAGGCTTTGTAAGTGCTCTGGTGGTGGGACCCCAGTTTCCTCCTGCCTTATGGTGGTGGTTCTTGGGGTTGCAGCAGGTACCTGGCTCATGCTCTTCTTTATTTGGGGATCTTACATGGCTGTGACCTGTAGGTCCGTCAAGACCTACCGCTACTTCCTCGGGCACGGTGACCTCCTTGGTTTGAGGGTTTCTGGTCGGCACAGCCCGTCACTGGGAGTAACTCCGGTCTCCTCTGTGCAGTTGGGCCCAGGATGGCGACAGAACCGCAGTCCCTCCTCGTTGACCTGGGTTCAGACGCGGTTTTCAACTGTGCCTGGACTGGGAACCCATCTCTCACTATCGTCTGGATGAAGCGAGGCTCAGGCGTGGTAAGAATCGCTGCCGGGGCGGTGGGGAAAGGCACATTCAGGGCATGAGGTGCTGCGTGACGCTCCCCATGGAGCAAAGCCCAAACCTATGGGCTGGGAGCTCCTGGCTGGACAAATGCTGGACCTCCGAGGCTCCTCCAAACACAGGGGACATCACGGCAGAGCAGAGCAGTGGCTCCCAGGCTGCAGATCTGCCAGGCTGCAGTGAGCATCCCCAGTTAGTCCAGAGAAGTGCATTAAACAGTAAAGGCTTTAATGCCTTTGTAGTATTTTGGATGAAAGCGTGTGTGAATCCACGAGGCGTTTCGATGGTGGGCTGGAAAGTGGGGCCTGGAGTCCAGTTTGGGAGAGGCAAAGGGAAATGTAGACCGCTGAAGCTCAGTGCCATCGCTGCCGCAGAGGAATGGAGTCCTAGCAGAGCCACCTTCCAGAGCACGCGCAGCTCTCGCCCGCAGGAGATGTTTGCGAAGGAGTCCTAATAGGAGGAGAATTGATTCCCATGATGATGGGCATAAGGGGTAAAGAGAGGCCAGAGCATCACTTAACCTCGCGCTGACAGGTAGAGCTTCTGCAAATCACCTGCGTGTGGTTCTTTCTGGGATGGTCCTGGCCTCCAGACCCGAGCTCACACCCTGACGTGGTCACCCTGGCTCTCCTCCGCTGTGGGCTGGACTCTGCTCAAGCCGGGGCAGTCTGGATCTGGCCCAGCAGACTTCTCCACGTCTCTTTTATCCTGAAAAGCGTAAGGAGCTTTGGAAATATTAATCGCGGCTCAGTCAGCCCGGGGAGGAAGGAGATGCTCTGATCCCCTCTTTAGAGACAGGAGGGCTGAGCAAAGCCACGTTAAGAAGCTAAAGGAGGGCTGAGACGTGAAACTCATCCGGAAGGCGCACGCAGGTTTGGGCTTGAAAAGCATCTTTCAGCTTCCTCTGGGCAGACGCGTCCTGAAGTCGGTGAGGCGACGCGGGCGTACACGTTGGCATCGTCAGAGCGCTGGGCTCGCGCCGTGGTGAGATGAAGGGGCTGAGCCGCTCCCCTCCCCAGGCACGGACGCGGGAGGGGAGCCGACATCGAGGCATTAACTGCTGGGGCATTTTTTTCCAAACCATAATGACCTCGGCGAAGGCCATCTCCTGGGAAGTAATTACAGACTTGGGAGAGCTGATGGCTCGAATCAGCTAAGGAATCCCAGTGGGTCAATAATCCCTGGGTGGTTTCCCATCCCGCAGCTGCGGTGTTGTTCCTCTGGGTTATTATCATTACAGGCGCCGCTGCCACGCCGTAGACTGCTATTTCATTTTCTCAGAGCTGCTGGGTGTGCGGGGCAGCTGGAAGGAGGACGAGGGTTTCCTGACCCTCCCGGTCCGGCCCCAGCCACGCACCAGGGCTTGCCTTCCCAGGCAGAGCAGCCTTCTCCCTTTTTATTTGGCTCCCTCTAGCTGGCCTTTGCCGGCTGGGAGCGTCTCGGGGCTCAGGCCAGACCCACCGGCTGGTCTAACCCAGCAGAGATGCCCTGGAAGGGCCTCCTTCCATCCTCCCAGAGGGATGCTGGCAGGGGATGCTGCTTGGTGAAGCCCAACAGCACCCAGCCGTCGCGGTGGGATGTGAGATCAGGGCTGCTTTTTTTCCAGCCCCTCCACTTTTGGAGCCAGGTCAGGCTCCCACAAAAATTGCCGCCTTTCCTCCTGCTTTGCCAGAAGGAAAGAAATCAGAGAGAGAAGAGAGGATGAGGCCAAGTAAGCACAGGCATTTGCATGGAAATCTTCGTAACTGGTGGGTTTAAAAGGGATTTGAAACCCTGTGCCTCTGCCTCCTGCCAGGTTAGGGGTGAGACCCCCGTATTCCTGCTACAGGGAGACCCCAATCCATATGGAACCACTGCTCAGGGCACCGCGGGCTTTGCAAACCATCAGCACAAATTCCCAGAGGCATCGGCTGCGGGAGCAGCAACCCGGGGCTGATGGAGCAAGCGGGTGCTGGAAGGAGGAGAGGCGATGGGCTGGCCCCAGCCCGCGAGGTCCTGGGGGGGGACGGGGGGAGGCAAGGGAGGAATTACCCCCAGGCACGCGCGGCCAGCACGGAAACGCACTGCTCCGAAAGCCGGTACTTGGTTTCGACCCGCCACGTCTTTTTAAATGCCACCAGTGCTGGGGTTCTGCTGACATCCTCAGCCCCATCCCGCTGCTGCAGCAATTTTCAAGGTTTAATAAAGCTGCTAATTGCACCGCCGGGGCAGGAGGGCAGCGTGGCCAGGTCTGTGGGGAGGGCTTGCCAAAAGCTGCTGAGATTTCCCTGGCTATCCAGACCCGGTTCCCAGCTCTCCAGGTTGATCTCCCACCAACAGGACTTAGATGTCCCCCCCAAAAATATGTCATTTCTTTATTCCCTGGTCAACAGCAAGAAGCGGTATTTCCGTGCCGTGTCAGACTTTGGGCTCCTCCACTTCGTTCTCTCCGGGCTGCTGCGGAGCTCGTAACGCACGGCTCCTGTTCAGCTTCACATCGCCCCCCCTGAAAGCCACCCCCTCCTCTCTTCCAGGTCCTGAGCAACGAGAACAAGCTGACGCTGAAGTCCGTCCGCCAGGAAGACGCTGGGAAATACGTGTGCCGAGCCGTGGTCCCGCGGGTCGGCGCGGGGGAACGGGAGGTGACGCTCACCGTCAACGGTACCTCTTGCTTTCCTAGCGCTGCTCTATCCCGCCGTCGCGTTGCTTTGTTCGCCGTCCATGCCAAATTATCCCCTCGGGTGTTTGCTTACAGAGCAAATCCCACCCACAGCTGGATCCTGCCCTTCAGGCAATACGAGGGAATTAGGATTTTGCATTCCTTTGCCTGGAGATGCATGGGTTAAAGCAAAAAAAAAAAGAAAAAAAAACCCCACCAATATTATCTAAGACCTGCGTGGTTCCTTATTATCAACAGGGGTTTATTGAGTAGTTGGGAGCCGGTGTCTTTAAATCTTTAATAGATTTATCTTGCAAAACCCTTGCAAGGTCGGAGAGCACTGTTGTCTCTGTTGTACAGCCGGAGAGCTGGGAATTGAGCCTGGATGCGAGACCAGCAGCCTAATCACTCTCTGAGAGCCCACGTGAGGACACCTGCGCGAGGCAGCGCTGCTGCTCAGCTCCTCCACGGCTGCTCGGGGCCCAGCACGGTGTCAGGATGCCGCCCGGGCCCTCACCCATGCCCGGGAGCTGGGAAGCACTCCAGAGCCCTGGAGTTTAACGATGACCTGGCCAGGACCCCGCAGCAGCCGATAATGAATTTCAGCCTAAATATGTAAGGGAAAGAGCCGGGCAGGCTGCAAATGGTATAAATAGAGAATGAATTCTGCGTTGCCTCTCACCTGTGTGACAAACTGGCAAGCTTCCGTCCCCGCTCACTGTCACAAAGAGAAGAAAATAAGCGGGGAAGCAGCACAGGCAAGCGTTAATTTTCAGTGCAGATAATGCTGGAAAGGGGAGCCAAGGGCAACGCAGCAGGGGACTGAACACCACCCCCTCCCTTGCCTCCCACTCAGCTCCTCGGCGCCTGCATGCTCCTTCCCCGGCGGCCGCTGGGTTTTAATTACAATTAAACTAGCTCGCGGAAAACAAAGCAACAAATTAGCGCAAACAAAGAACCTGCTCCTTGCCTGACACCTGCCTTGGGCGCCGAGCAAAGGGCTCGGCGGGCTCGGGGCCGCTCGGAGCGCGCGGCGTGGGAAAGCTGCTCTCGAGAGCTTTGCGGCTTACGCCACCCCCGAGCTTTTCGCCTTGCAGAGCTGACGGGGGAGCAAACGGAATCCGTGAGCTTCGCCGCTGGGCTTGGGCATCGCCTGGGAGCCGGCAGCAATCCCATCCCGCTAGGACGTGCTGCTGGGAGACCCACTGCTGGGCTTTGGTGTCACCCCAGGGTGACGGTGTTGGGACACGCCATCGCGGGCGTTGGGCCCTGCAGCAAGGGACAATCCCGCACCTCCGGGGGGAGGTGGTCTCCTGGCCCTCCAAGCTGGGGGAACCAAGGTGGGCAAGCGCCAGAGCAGCGTCCCCGCCGAGCCCCGGGGCTTGGCAGCCCGTCCTGCGGCCGGCGCGGCGCTGCGGCTCCGGGAGCACGGCACGCTGTGTCTAATCCAGCTAATGAATGCCGCTGAAAGTCTTTCCCGCTGTAATTTGGGAGGGAAGTCGAACGCTTCATACTTTCAAGTGATTTTAAATCCAGAGGGTGAGCCAATTGTCTTGGTATTACTGGGTGCCTTTTTCCGTGGGCTGGGATTCGTCACAGGGAAATTAGGCATTTAGAAGGGGTAGCGGCGTAGACTGATCGGCGCGCGCGGGCTTCGAAGGGGCTTGATCCAGCCCACCGAAAGCACGGGGACCCCGGCTGAGGGATCTTCGACCGCCCCAGCCTGCAATCCTGCCTGCAGCAGCCCATCCGCTCCCAAACCAGTCAGAAATTGCGGCAGGCCGATGCTGGGGTGGGAGAGCACCCTCCTGCCCCCGCTGCCATCGGGTCTCGCCGTCCTCCCCACCGGCAGCCTCGCCGGCCAGGTCTGCGGTTGCAGAGCGGGGCTGGCAGCCCGTCCCCAGCCGGAGCGCGAGGCCGCCAGCCTGAAAGGAAGCAGATAGGATTCAGAGTCTCGTTAATGGGAAGGAGGATTATGCAAATGAGCAGCGTTTGGCAGGGCCGGAGCAGCAGAGGCAAGAAGGAAGCGAGGAACTGTTGGTGCCATCATAAATCAGCGGCAGTCGGATTTACAGCCCCCGCACGAGCCAAAGCCTCGCGATGCTCCCGGCTGCACACAAGCCTGGCTGAAGCTCCCACCCCGGTAGGAGAAGCGCCCCAAGATCACCTCCACAGCAGGATCGACGCATCGTCCGGGCTCGGCAGAGGCTGCTGGACAGGGACCACGGCCCCTGCCCTTCTCACTCTGCAAGAAAAGGTTTGTTAGAAGGGCTGGGCAGCCCCGGGTGGCTAATTCAGGATTTAATTTGCCTGGGATTCACCCCAACAAGCAAGCCAAGGCTGCAGGAGAGCTGGGGAGCGCAGGAGGGGCTGGCTTGCCGCAGTGCTTGGGCAGGAGAACATCGTGGTGGCACCCATGGAGACCTTCACCGAGCATGTCTTGAGAATGGGGACCCTGGGATGATCCCTTGCAATAGCGGGCAGCGCGAGCCAGCCCAGGAAGAGAGGGGTTAAACCAAATTCTCCTGCCAAACCATTACCAACGGTGCTTGGGAGGAAAGGGTCAGAGAGACTCAAGCAGGCTGGAGAAGCCGAGGCCATCCTTTCACTCCTCCAAGGCTCCCGAGTCAGCAAGCTGCCTTCTCTTTTGTGCGAGCCGCCAGGACCGCACAAATAAATTGGCACCAGCGTGCTAAAAATAACCGCAACCAATAGCTCCATCATTTATATCCATAGCAACATTGTTTAAAGCCTTTTTCCTGCCGGTGGGCTGTCTCACACTTAGCGCTGAATGCCAAGCCGGAGATTGGCAGCTTTCATAAGGAGCCAGAGCCTGGTGGAGAAGCAAATGCCGGCCCCGAATGTGAAGAGGCTGCAACTTCATGCTATTATTTCTGGGCATGTTCATCTCACAAATGGTCTTTAGTCATAGGCTATTATCATGATGATAAGCCTTCGTCTCTGAACTCCTAAAGCAATAATAAAACCCAAAGCCGTTGGCATTTGTGCCATTTAAAATCCACTCTCCTTGGGGAAAATGATCCTTTTAATGATTATTAAGCCATTTTTCTCTAGCGTCATCCAGACTTGGAGAGCTTCCAGGATTTATAAGTAACATACAACCCTTGAAATAGAAAGAAGATAGGTTTTTATTATTATTATTTAGGCCTGGCCTACAGATCCCATCGCTGCTCTTGCCTCCATTGGCTTTGGGTTCGTCGGTGATCAGGGCAGGCGAGCAGGAGGACCACCTAGCATGTGTTTAGTTAGCCAAGAAGCTCATCCTGCACCCCTTGTGCCAACTTGGGAAGATGATGGGGCTGAACGGGTCCCCATCACGTGTCCCATCCAGGAGGAAAAAGCCCCAGCCCACTTTTAGGGCCTTTGCCCATCACACTTGGCTGTTGGCACCGTTCTGCTCTTGCGTGGGCCATGGGGAGCGAAGGCCAAGGCTAGCTGACGTGACCTTGGGCATGCTTGGAAAGAGCTATTTCATGAAGGCAAGATGCTGTTTGCGTCCTCCTGAAGGGAGGCAAAGCAAGGAATCAACCAAACTTCTCCTGGGCTTTCAGCGATGGATAAATGAGAATGCATGGCTCGGAAGCGTGCCTGGAAGAACATCTTGAAGAAGAGTGGGCAGAAAACCACACCAAAATGTCTTTTTTTTTTGGTTTTCTGTTTCTGATGTAAAGGTGCACAAAAGTTTCCACTAACATAGAGCTATGACCGTTACATCAAAGCAAGCCCTGACCTTCTCCTTCGCGCACGGCTCCTGCTATCACCAATTTGGACGGCGGCTCGCTTTCAGCAGCAATTCCCTGAGCTGCCAGAGCCGTGTTCCTGGTTGCTGGGCGGTGAAACGCGCTTCGCTGAGCTGCTTCTCCGTGCATCTCACCTTGGAACGGCATGGGGAAGGAAGGATAGGGCTGCATCCAGTGGGGAATGTTTGGGGAGCGTGAAAGTTTGGTGCAGAAAGGAGTTACTGGGATAATTGCAATAGGCAGCTGTGCATCTGAAAGCACCAGAGGGAAGAATTCAGCATTTCGGTACGGTTTTGTGCATTCTGCAAATTCATAAACGGGCAATTTGGATGGGAATTGGTCAGGAACACCCAGGCGAATCTGTCTCTCCGTGCTTTGCCCCACATCCCGGAGACTTTTCTTAAAGGAACTCATCAGCTGCAGGGGAAAAAAAATTAAAAGAAACCGTGAAAAGTTTCTCAAATCCGCAACGGCTGGCTTGATGGGGGAGAGCAGGAGCACAGCATGCTCTGCCACGCTGACCACCCCGGAGGCCAGGGCTGAAGCCCCAGCTGAGGTTGTCCCCAGCCTCTTGTAACAGCTCCCCTTGCAGCTCTTCCACTTTGCATGGCCAGGCCGGAGCCCGACGGCGTTTGCAGCTCCCAACACGTGTGCAGGGGTGGGCATGATGGCAAGGCTGAGTTTTCTGATAAGCCCAGGGACGGGCTCAAACCCAGGAGTGACAACCCAGAGCAAACATCCGAAATAGCCGGGGCAGGGGCAGGGGCAGGGGCAGGGGCAGGGGCAGATCTGCCAGCCCCTGCCTCCTCCCTCGCCCTTTGCCATTTGCTTTTCTACCAGCAGCGAGCCGCTCACAGAAATGCAAATCTGCTTTAATTAAGGAGGCTAATAAACAGCAATTAGGATCCCAGCTCTTATGCTGCTCCCTTGGGGTGAGCCCCTCCTCAGGGGGAGGTCCCCCCTCCCCGCGAGGCTGTTGGAGGAGTGGGGGACATGCTGAGCCCACCAAGCCGTGCTCTCCTCTCCAACCCCTTTCTCCCAGCCGTGCCTTCAGGATGGCCACCACGGCAGGACAAGGACATTTCCCTTCCCAAGCCAGCTCAGCCAGCGCGTTCGGCTTCGTATCGCTCGGGGAGAGCCTTTCCCAGCCAGGCTGAGCTCCTTCAGCACCTGAACGGCACAGGAGAGCCCGGCTGATGGGGTCCCGAGGTTTTTCCAGCAGGAATTTCTCCACCGCATGGGGCAGACGGATCGCAGGTCACTGATGGGGGGCTTGCAGGTAGCAGCTGCTCGTCAGTGCCTCCCTCTGCCCTCCTACCGCTTCGTTAAGCCCCTGGGGAGCAATTAGTGTAACAGTTGCTTAACGAATCTGGGAGAGCATGGAAGAGGAGCAGCATGTGGGCCAGGCTCTTGCTTTGCTGCCGGAGCAAACAGCCCTTCTCAGAGGCCAGGTTCACCAAGGAGAATTCCGCAGGGTGATTTAATCGCCGTCCAACGCCCGGGATGGGGGAGCAGAGAGCCTGGCGCCTGCTGGGGGCTTTGCAGAAAACCAGCAGAGCCCCCACCCCGCGTCCTCCTGCATTGCAGGAGGCGAGGGAGCTGTTGCCCCATCCCTCCCCCTCAAAAAGGGGGGCTCCGATGTCCCCGCTAACACCCCCCTCATTGCCACCGGTGCCGTGTATTGCAGCCACCCGTGCGAGATGCCAGCAGCCCTCTCCTCTCTCTTGCAGGGCCACCCATCATCTCCAGCACCCAGACGCAGCATGCCCTCCACGGCCAGAAAGGGCAGATCAAGTGCTTCATCCGCAGCACCCCGCCGCCAGACCGAATTGTGAGTAGCGTCCCACGGGGCACGGTGGGTGCCCACGCACCTTAGGGTGCCCTACGGTGGGCAAACCTGCCCCAGGCTGACCCCTCTCTTGCTTGGCAGGCTTGGTCCTGGAAGGAGAACGTCCTGGAGTCTGGGACCTCCGGGCGCTACACGGTGGAGACGGTCAGCACGGACGAGGGCGTCATCTCCACGCTGACCATCAGCAACATCGTCCGGGCCGATTTCCAAACCATTTACAACTGCACCGCCTGGAACAGCTTCGGCTCCGACACGGAGATCATCCGGCTCAAAGAGCAAGGTGGGCATCGCTGAGGAGCCGGGGGGGCTGTCAGGCAGCGGGAATTAGGAGCTGGCTGGGCTGTAAGAGCGGGGAGATGCCGTGAGAGGCAGGAGATGCTCAGAAAAGCTCTTGGGATGGCAAAGAGGAAACTAAGGAAGGGCGGTGAAGATGTTCCAGGTGTGCTAGCTGTAGGATCGCGTCCTTAGGGTACCTGGTCCTGGCAGAGGGGCAGGAGGTGGGACAAGCCCTCCAAAGTCTCTGCTTGATAACGGTGTCGCCCCATTCTGCCAGTCCTGCTGAAGTTGGAGGGCACCCCGAGGTGACGCCACTGCCCCAGGCTGGATGATCCTTCATAGCCCTAGAGGAACAGGAGCGGCTGCTCCTACCAGGCCCCGCTGCTCCGTGGCGGTGGGAGTGAGTGGGAGGAAGGCGTTTGGGCTGGCTGGCAACCCTCCACCCCGGCCGCCAGCCGCGATGCCAGCATGTGTTTTGCAGGGCTGGGCTTACCCACCCGGCCTCGAAGGCACCTCGAGCAACTCTCAGGGGATGGCCAGGGGATTTCCACTCTTGGGGCTCGCAATAGCAAGGGAGGGAGATGGCTTTTGTGAGGACCGCTTAGCTCCTGGAGGGACTCCAGTTCTCTTCTGTTTTATTAAATGCCAGGGCAGGCAGGTGGATTGTTCTCATTAAGCCGTGATTTATAGGCAAGGCTGCCGTCCAGATTAAATTAGAGCTAAATGAACCCCTTAAAATTAGCCTTGGGCTTCTTCCAATGCAAACAGAGCCAGTGGTTTTTCCAGGTCGCCTGCCAGTCAGCGGGAGCGCTCAGCGGCAAGCCTGGGTCCCGGCGGAGGGTGGCCGGGCAGCCGAGCTGGGTCGGAGCCGGCGACGCAGCATCCAAGTCCACAGCCGGCTCCGCATCCGAGATCCGAGCACCCCTGCTAGGCCATGCAAGGGGACATCCCTGCCCTGGGCAGGGGGACACCGTAGGGTGGCTGAGGATGCCGTAGGGCGGCAGAGGACATCCCCTTCATGGGGACGTCCCTGCGCTCGGAGCAGAAAGCGGAGGAAGGCTGACGTGTGCGCTTGGGCTGTGCAAGGCTGTGGACACTTGCTTTATTTTCAAACAGGTACGGAAATGAAATCAGGAGCTGGTATTCAAGCAGGTATGGAAATCATGAGCTGACGGTGAACGTGAATTGTCCCCAGCCATTACCACACCCGAGGACCCGGCGTCCTCCTCCTGGCCCGGCAGCTTTCCGGCAGGGCAGGCAGGGGTGTAGGAAAGCTGCAGGGCAGTGACTGGGATGAACTGGGAAGCAGGAGTGGTCGGGTCTCTGCTCTGTCGCTGACTCGCTCTGCAAACCACCAGCGCCTTTCTCTGCCCCAGCCACCGAGAGGGGATAACATTGCGCAGCCGCGTCCTAGAGTGCTGCGAGAGGGACCATTTCAGGGCCATTACAGGGCAAGAAGGAGAGAGAAGTAGAAGCGTCCAGGGTCGTTGGCAGACACCAGCTTGTCTCAGCACCCTGGGAGAGTGCCAGCCAGCAGCCCGCGCGGGGCCGAACGGGTGTTTGGGCAGGTGCTGCAGGGTGTGCTGCCCTTGTGCCCTCCTCATCCTCTGCGCCAAGTGGGGTTCACGGGAGAGTGCGTAGCCAGCAAACCGCTCCTCGTCAGCTCGCCCTGCTCTTCCAGCCATGGTTTACCCTCCCAGCCGCTGGTCCCTGTCACTGTCCCTTTGCGGTCCCCTTTTTTTTGCAGCCCAGGAGAGCCCCGGCCACGTTCCCTGCCCCATTCCCCACACGATTCTCCATCATCTTCATCATTCGCCATCACTACCTGCTTCTCACTCAGCTCCGCATTGCAGATCTCGCTCCCCCAAAGCTGAGAGCCAGCAAGCACTCCCAGGGCCCCCGGGCTCCTGGCTCCTCACCCTTTCGCTCTTTATTCCCCTGGGAGAGCCAAAAAATCCCCGCGAGTTACCACCGGTGGCAGGAGCACTGCCTAGCAGGTGGCCCTGGGCTACCCAGAGAAGAAAAAAATC
This sequence comes from Nycticorax nycticorax, assembly GCA_023375905.1. NCBI lineage: Eukaryota > Metazoa > Chordata > Aves > Pelecaniformes > Ardeidae > Nycticorax > Nycticorax nycticorax. Next base: position 60,153 of record JAKFQP010001013.1, read on the forward strand.
CCAGTTTCTTCTTGCTGTGGCTCAACTGGGGCATTGGAGGGTGCTGGTTTTAGGATGAGCTCCTTGGTGCAGCTGGGACCAGCTCCAGCGT
>JAKFQP010001014.1:17856-29518 GCA_023375905.1 Nycticorax nycticorax
ATGGATCCAGATGGGTGTCCGTGGATCCAGATGAGTGTCCATGGATACGGATGGGTGTCCATGGATCCGATAAGTGTCCATGGATACGGATGGGTGTCCATGGATCTGGATGGGTGTCCGTGGATCCAGATGGGTGATGGGTGTCTGTGGATCCAGATGGGTGTCCGTGGATCCAATGGGTGTCCATGGATCCGGATGGGTGTCCATGGATCCGATGGGTGTCCGTGGATCTGATGGGTGTCTGTGGATCCTATTGGTGTCCATGGATACGGATGGGTGTCCGTGGATCTGGATGGGTGTCCGTAGATCCGATGGGCATCTGTGGATCCAGATGGGTGTCCATGGATACAGATGGGTGTCCATGGATCTGATGGGTGTCCATGGATCCAGATGAGTGTCCATGGATCCGAAGGGTGTCCATGGATCCAGATGGGTGTCCATGGATCTGATGAGTGTCCATGGATCCGGATGGGTGTCCATGGATCTGGATAGGTGTCTGTGGATCCGATGGGTGTCCGTGGATCCAGATGGGCATCCATGGATACGGATGGGTGTCCATGAATCTGGATGGGTGTCCGTAGATCTGATGGGCGTCTGTGGATCCAGATGGGTGTCCATGGATCCGATGCGTGTCCGTGGATCTGATGGGTGTCCATGGGTCTGGATGGGTGCCAGTGGATCCCATGAGTGTCCGTGGATATGGATGGGTATCCATAGATCTGATGGGTGTCCGTGGATCCGATGGGTGTCCGTGGATCTGATGTGTCCATGGATACAGATTGGTGTCCACAGAGCTGATGGGTGTCTGTGGATCCGATGGGTGTCCATGGATCCGATGGGTGTCTGTGGATTCAATGGGTGCCAGTGGATCCGATGGGTGACTGTGGATCTGGATGGGTATCCATGGATCTGATGGGTGTCCGTGGATCCGGATGGGTGTCCATGGATCTAGATGGGCATCCGTGGATCTGATGAGTGTCCATGGATATGAATGGGTGTCCACAGAGCTGATGGGTGTCCATGGATCCAGATCGGTGTCCATGAATCCGATTGGTGTCCATGGATCCAATGGGTGCCTGGGGATCCGATGGGTGTCCATGGATCCAGATGGGTGCCCATGGATCTGATGGGTGTCCATGGATCCAATGGGTGTCTGTGGATCCGGATGGGTGTCCGTGGATCCGGATGGGCATCTCTGGATCCCGAATGGCATCCACAGCTCCAGATGGGCGTCTGCAGCTCTGGATGGGCACCCCCAGATCCGGATGGGTGCCCATGGCTTCAGTGGGTGCCCATGGCTCCAGTCGGGCATCCACGGATCCGAATGGGCTCTGGATGGACGCCGGACATGAATCCACATTCCAGAAAGACCAAAACCTGACGACTTTTCGCATCGAGAGGGAAAATCCTTTGCGGGGCTTCACTGCTCATCCCACCGATCCTGGAGAAGCAGCAGGGATAAGAAGCAGAGACAAGGTTCTCCGGCAAACGTTCCCTACGGATAAGACACATCCAGGCGCAGCTACCGGGGAGTGGAGGCAGCTGCAGGGAGCCCCCCCCAATTTCTGTCTCCCACTTTTTAATCAGGATGAAAGAGCTTACGGAAAGAAACCGGCCAAGCGCCGGTGTCGGGTGGGAAGAGAGGAGAAAAGCTGCGGACTAAGCCAGGATCAGGCGGGATTAAGCATTGCTTTCCGAAAAAAGCCATGCGATGCAGCGGCGGCTTGGCCAAGCGCATCCCTGCTCCGATTTTTGGGGGGGGGGGAAGAGGAGCTGCGACGGCTCAACCGTGCGGATCGGCTGCTCCAAACCCTGCGCTGTTAATTCTCCAGCGTTCCTCCTTCAGGGAAGCTGGTCGTGCTCTTCCTCATCCGTCCTTCAAGGTGCCACGACCCAACGGTTCTCCCAGGGGAGCGTTCTCGGCGTCAGCTTTGCCGTTGTTCTCGGAACGTGCCTAACATCACCACAATGAACCCAGGCAAGACCTCGGAGCGGGATGGGGCAATCCCACCGCTTGAATCGCTCCCATCGACCGCAACCATGGCGGAAAGCATCCGCCGGTCAACGGATGCCTTGGGAGACCCTTCACCGAGAAGACAAAGGCAACGGAGCCCGCGAGCGGCAAAGCCACGGTGGTCCCATGGGGATCAGCCGGTGGCATCGGTGCTTTCGGGGATGCAATGAGCCCCATCGAAGATGAACTTTCTTCACCGTCGAAGACGGCTGTTGGGTTGCAGTTGGTGTCGTGGGGTTTGGCGTCTCCCCCGGTGGGGGAGCAAGACCACCGAGAAGAAGCCCCATCCCACCTCCGACCCCGACGGCGTTTCCTGCTGGCCACAGACGTCTTCATCAGAAGATGAAGCCAATGGAACCCACGAGTGGCAAAGCCACGACGGTGCCAGAGGGATTCTGCGGCGGAATCCGATGCCAATCCCACCGAAGGATGAAACCTCTTCACCGGTCGAGCCGGTGGTTGGGTTACAGTTGGCGTCGCGTGGTTCAACATCTCCCCCCAGCGTCTCCCCAAGAAGCCAAAGCCCCACCAAGAAGCCCTGTCCCGTCTTTGACCCCGATGCCGTTTCACGCCGGCCAGTTAAATCTCAGCCACGGGGCCAAAAATCACTGGGATTTTGGAGAAAAAAAAAGGAATTTCATTGAATTTCCAGATGTTTTTAGAGGGGAAAGGTTAAATCAGCGCAGGAGGCTCTGCTCCCGCTGGCGTCTCAGCACCCACGTGAATGTGTTTTCCCTAAATCCTTGTTTTTTACTCCCGCCCAAATTTACCCGGAATGGCGGAACAGGGACATAGGGTCCACGATCGTACTCATTTCCACATTATTGGTTAAAATTTCCATCATTCTCTAAAAAAAAAGGGGGCGTTTTCCCATAGCAAGCAGCTTTATTGATTATTTAGAAATAAAAATATGAAACCTATCAAATTTTTATCTGTTTTTTTGGGGGGGGGAGGGGGAAAGGGCTGGTGGTGACGTGGCTGTGAAATCCCGATGCATGCCGGGAGAGTCTAAAAATAGATTTAAGGTTAAGGGAGGGGTGAGGGGGTGGAGAGCAGCCCTGCCCAGAGGGACCTGGGGGTGCTGGGGGACGAAAAGCTGGCCATGAGCCGGCCATGGGCGCTGGCAGCCCCGAAGGCCCAACCCTCCCCTGGGCTGCATCCCCAGCAGCGTGGCCAGCGGCCAGGGAGGGGCTTGTGCCCCTCTGCTCCGCTCCGGTGAGACCCCCCTGGAGCCCCGCGTCCAGCTGGGGAGCCCTGGGCACAAGGAGGAGGTGGAACGGTTGGAGCGGGGCCAGAGGAGGGCGACCAAAATGCTGCGAGGGCTGGAGCCCCTCTGCTGCGGGGCCGGGCTGGGGGAGTTGGGGGGGTTCAGCCTGGAGCAGAGGGGGCTGCGGGGGGACCTGATTGCGGCCGCTCAGGGCTTCAAGGGGGCCCCCAGGGAAGACGGGGACAAGCTTTTGAGCAGGGCCGGCTGGGACAGGACACGGGGGGATGGTTTGAAAGCAAACCAGGGCGGGTTTCGACTGGCTCGAAGGCCGAAATTCTTGCCCAGGAGGGTGGGAAAGAGCGGGAGGGGTTGCCCAGGGCGGTGGTGGAGGCCCCATCCCTGGGAACATCCAAGGCCAGGTTGGCCGGGGCTGTGGGCAACCTGGTCTGGTTCAAGGTGTCCCTGCTGCTGCACCCCCTCCTGGGTGACCTCTGGGGGTCCCTTCCACCCCAACTCAATCCGAAAAAATCCTGATCCCACGCAATTCCCCCTGCGTCTCCTGGGGAACCAACAAAACGTATTTGGGGGAAAACAGCGCAATAAAAGCGAAAAGCGACCTGAGTTGAAAAACAAGCCCCAAACCCCACCCACAAAGCAACTTTTCAATATCATCCCGGTTATAAATATAACTTTTTTGGATATAAAAGGGGATCTCTGTTAGGTTTTAGGGCAGCCGAGCTGTGACGGGGCCTCCTGGATTTGGCGGTGGATGGTGGGGTTGGTTTTTTTGGGGGGAAAATATTCATTTTAACTAATTCTGCTCTTGGAGATCGGCGCGGTGGCTTCAGCCACCCTATGGATCCTGAAAATCCCCCCGAATCCGGGCACACCGGTGACTGCGGCGCTACCGGAGGAAGAAGCGGGTCGGTTGTTACTCTCCAAATCCTGTTAAATACGCTAAAATTTGCCTAATTTGACCCTAATTTGACCCAAAACCCTCTTGGGGTGTTGGATACGGCACCCAAGGAAGGGGATGCTCAACCCGGAGCTGGCACAGCCACTCCACCGTGGCAAAGAGGCGTCGCCAGCGGCAAACCGGGACCCCGCGGGCGTAGCCGCGCGACGCCGTACGGCACTCGGGAGCTTTTTCAATGAAACCCGTCCTTGAAGCATTTTTAGGGTAAAAAGAAAGGGATTTGGGTTTTCCTTGGCACCGTTATCGGTGTGGGGCTGCCGGCGGCGGTGGCAATGATGGTCTGAGCTCCTGCTAAGTCAAGATTAACTGGCCCAGCCGCGGTTTGTGCCTGTACCTGCGCCGTGGCACCTTGCCACGGGGAAATGCGGCTAAGCCAAGCCTAACAGATCTCTGTCCTCTCCTGCCAAGAGAAGAAGGTGGCAACGAGGTGGGGGAAGACTCACGGGAGGTCAACAAGGGGCTCTTGTACCTGCGGGTTAAACCCAGGTACCTGCGATTTAAACCTGGGTGTCTGTGAATTAAACCCAGGTAACTCTGAATTAAACCTGGGTGCCTGTGTATTAAACCCAGGTAACTCTGAATTAAACCTGGGTGCCTGTGAATTAAACCCAGGTACCTGCGATTTAAACCTGGGTGCCTGTGAATTAAACCCAGGTAACTCTGAATTAAACGTGGATGCCTGTGAATTAAACCCAGGTAACTCTGAATTAAATCCAGGTACCTGTGGATTAAACCTGGGTACCCACAGACTATGCCTGGGTAACTTGGAATTAAACCCGGGTGCCTTTGAACTAAACCCGGGTATCTGCAAATTAAACCTGGGTGCCTGCGAATTAAACCCAGGTCACTTTGAATTAAATCCAGGTACCTGTGGATTAAGCCTGGGTACCCACAGACTAAGCCTGGGTAACTCTGAATTAAACCTGGGTACCTTTGAATTAAACCCAGGTGCCTACAAATTAAAGCCAGGTGCCTGCAAATTCTGGGTAATTTAGGATTAAACCCAGGTACTTTTAAATTTAAAACCAAGTACCTGTGATTTAAACTCAGGTATTTCTGAATTAAACCCAGGTACCTTTGAATTAAACCCGGCTATCTGCGAATTAAAGCTGGGTACCTTTGAATTAAACCCAGGTACCTTTGATTTAAACCCAGGTGCCTACAAATTAAACCCGGGTGCCTGCAAATTCTGGGTAATTTAAGATTAAACTCTGGTACCTGCAAATAAAACCTGGCTATTTCTGAATTAAACCCAGGTACCTGCGATTTAAACCTGGTTGCCTGCGATGTAAATCCAGGCAGCTCTGAATTAAACCCAGGTACTTTTAAATTTAAAACCAAGTACCTGTGATTTAAACTTGGGTATTTCTGAATTAATTAAACCCAGGTACCTTTGAATTAAACCCGGGTGCCTGCAAATTAAACAGGTACCTTTGAACTAAACCCAGGTACCTTTGAATTAAAGCCAGGTACCTTTGATTTAAAGCCAGGTACCTGCATATTAAACCTGGGTGCCTGCAAATTCTGGGTAATTTAGGATTAAACCCAGGTACTTCAGGTACCTTTGAATTAAACCTGGGTACCTTTGAATTAAACCCAGGTGCCTGCAAATTAAACCTGGGTGCCTGCAAATTCTGGGTAATTTAGGATTAAACTCAGGTACCTGTGAATAAAACCTGGGTATGTCTGAATTAAACCCGGATAGCCAGGAATTAAACCCAAGGGATCTTCAACTCTAAGACGCCACGAAGTCCTAGCCCACTGTTAAGCCAGGCTTATGTTAATACCTCTCCTCCTCAAGACAGAACCGGTAACTCGTTAGCAGAAGCACTCAAAGATTTGCCGAAAGCAGCTCCGGAACCCCAGAAACGGGTTTTCCAGCATTGCTAAGCCAGCTCTAACCCTGACTTTTCATCCTTAACTTTTAATCCTTCCTAAAATGTACCCGCGCTGCTGAAAGCCTCGAGCAAGCTGCAAACCTTTTTCATTTACGCAATTGCATCAAACAGGCAGATAAACGCGATTTTCGGGCAATTTCAGAAGAAAAGCAAAACTAAGCACCACAAACTAACTTAAGCTCAGATTTAATTGCTAAAATTTGAATCGCTACTGCTAATTAATGCGGCTGATTTCTCCCCCCGCCACTGACCGGTCTTTGGCGGGTCCTGGGAAGCATCTCCCAAATGATTTGGGCATTAAAATAACCCCACTCAGCCGAGCAGTGAGGACCAACAGGTACCAAATTTGGTGCCTACCAAAAATAAGCCAGGTTTTAAGTTGCCTGAGCCCAAGCGCCGATGCTCGAAGCCGGGAGAAGCATCCAAGGTGCTGAACTCCCGGCCCTTTGCAAGTAAAAATTCCTCCCTAAACGCTTCCAGGATGGAGTTTGGAGTAATTTGCAGCCACTAATTGCTAATTAGGACAGGTTAAACTGGAATAAACTGGAATAACCCTCTCGATCGGCACCTCCGCTGCTCAAGGCAAAGGCTCAGACCCGGCTCCTACGCTACAAAACCGGAATTCTTATTTTTCTCCTCCCTTTGAAGCTTCCTATTTTCAGAGTTTCAGCAGATTTTGGGGCAAAACGCTCCCGATCGAAGCAAATGCCGTGGTTAATTGCTGAGCTACGCGGAAGGAGGGAGACGTTGCATGGGTTCAAGCGGGTCAAATAAAAAGAATTCAGGTTTTATAAAGCGCCGGATCGCAGAAAGGCACGAGGCAGCTGACGGGAGCCGCCCGCCGCAAAGCAAAAGCAAACCCACAATTTAACGAGAATAAAACAAGAGTCACAATTAATCGCAGTTAATTCTCGCTTACGATTTCGTCGCGTCCGCGTTTGCTTACGCGTGTGAGCAGCAACCGCCTCCGTGGTTTTTTGTTTTGCAAAGGCAAAAATCAAGGTAAAAACTCCCCCAAACCCCCGCGTTATCGATGCTCGCCACCCGTTTTAAAATCGCAAATATCTATTGCACAAAGTAATTCCCCCCCTCTGGCGGCTCCGTGGGCAAATAAAAGCCTCGTTAATAGAGAAGATCGTTAAAATGCCAGGTCTTATTAAAAATCGCAGGGCAAATTTTCGAGCTCCCCAAGCAGATTTTAAATCGCAGTCACCACTGAAGCCAGCACAGGCGCGGCCACGATCGTCCTCCAGGAGAGAAGGAACCGATTAAAGTTGTACAATAGCGAAAAAAAAGCATCCTGACCCGATCAGGGTCGTTAAATTAACGTCATCATAAACACGCCGTGTCAAAGATACGTCTTAAATCATCTTAAAAGGTCTAAAAAAGCCTTAAAAGGTCTTTGAAAAGGTCTTAAAATGCCTAAAAATGTCTAAAAAAGTCTTAAAAGGTCTAAGAAAAGTCTTAGAAGGTCTTGAAGTGTCTTAAAAGGTCTCTGAAAATGTCTTAAAACATCTTAAAAGGACTAAAAAAGGTCTTAAAGGTCTAAAAAAGTCTTAAAAGCTCTTAAAGTGTCTTAAAAGGTCTTTGAAAATGTCTTAAAACATCTTAAAAGGCCTAAAAGAGCCTTAAAAGGTCTTAAATGAAGTCTTAAAGTCCTAAAAAGGTCTTAAAAGATCTAAAAAGTCTAAAAAGGACTTAAAGAATCTTAAAAAAAGCATTACAACATCTTTGAAAATACCTTAAAATGTCTTAAAACATCTAAAGAAAGTCTTAAAATGTCTTAAAAGGTGTAAAAAAGTTTTTAAAAGTTAAAAAAAAGTCTTAAATTGTCTAAAAGTCTTAAAAGGTCAAAAATTCTTAAAATGTCTTAAAATGTCTAAAGAAAGTCTTAAAATGTCTTAAAAGGTCTAAAAACGTCTTGAAAGGTCTCTGAAAATGTCTTAAAACATCTTAAAAGGTCTTAAAACACCTAAAAAAGTCTTAAAAGATCTTGAAGCGTCTTAAAAGGTCTTCGAAAATGTCTCAAAATGCCTAAAACAGTCGTAAAATGTCTAAAACAATCTTTAAAAATGTCTTAACAATCTAAAAAAAAGTCTTAAAAGGTCTAAAAAAGCCTTAAAAGGTCTAAAAGAGTCTTAAAAGGCCTAAAAAAGTCTTAAAAGGTCTTGAAGCATCTTAAAAGGTCTTTGAAAAGGTCTTACAACGTCTTAAAATGCCTTAAAACGTCTTAAAAGGTCAAAAAAAGCCTTAAAAGGTCTAAAAAGTCTTAGAAGGTCTTAAAAGGTCTCTGAAAAATTTATTAAAATACCTTAAAAGGTCTTAAAACATCTTAAAGTGTCTAAAAGTCTTAAGAAGTCTAAAATAAAAGGTCTAAAAAAGCCTTAAAAGTTCTTAAAGTGTCTTAAAAGGTCTCTGAAAATGTCTTAAAATGTCTGAAAAGGTCTAATAAAGTCTTAAAATGTCTAAAACAGTCTTAAAAAGTCTAGAAAGCCCTAAAAAAGTCTTAGAAGGTCTTAAAGCGTCTTAAAAGGTCTTTGAAAATTTCTTAAAACGTCTTAAAATGTCTAAAAAGTCTTAAAAGGTCAAAAAAAATTCTTAAAAAGTTCTCTGAAAATGTCTTAAAATGCCTAAAAAAGTCTTAAAAGGTCTTAAACTGTCTTAAAGGTCTCTGAAAATGTCTTAAAACGTCTGAAAAGGTCTAAAACAGTCTTAAAATGCCTAAAACAGTCTTTAAAAGTCTAAAAAAAAGTCTAAAAAGCCCTAAAAAAGTCTTAGAAGGTCTTAAAACGTCTTAAAAGGTCTAAAAAGTCTTAAAAGGTCAAAACAAATTCTTAAAAAGTTCTCTGAAAATGACTTAAAATGTCTTAAAAGGCCTAAAAATGTCTTAAAAGGTCTTAAAGTGCCTTAAAAGGTCTCTGAAAATGTCTTAAAACGTCTGGAAAGGTCTAAAACAGTCTTAAAATGCCTAAAACAGTCTTAAAAGGTCTTAAAGTGCCTTAAAAGGTCTCTGAAAATGTCTTAAAACGTCTGAAAAGGTCTAAAACAGTCTTAAAATGCCTAAAACAGTCTTAAAAAGTCTAAAAAAAAGTCTAAAAAGCCCTAAAAAAGTCTTAGAAGGTCTTAAAGCGTCTTAAAAGGTCTAAAAAGTCTTAAAAGGTCAAAAAAAATTCTTAAAAAGTTCTCTGAAAATGACTTAAAATGTCTTAAAAGGCCTAAAAATGTCTTAAAAGGTCTTTGAAAAGGTCTTAAAACATCTTAAAAGGCCTTAAAAACGTCTTAAAAGGTCTAGAACAGCCTTAAAAGGTCTTTGAAAAGGTCTTAAAAGGCCTTAAAATCCAACTGGAAGGGATGCGACGGCCAACGCTGCAAATCCCGGATGGAGACCTCTGGGATATTGGGCAAATCCCGGCGGGCGAGGGATTTTTCCCCGTGAATTTTCCCGGAAAGGGAGGGAAAAAGGGTCGGGAGCGGGGAAAAAAACCCCTCGGGATTGGAAATTCGTTAACTAAAAGCAATTAATTCTGTTAATTAAGCTCCTACCCAAAGCATTCCGGGTCAAAGTCAACTCCCGACGGTGAGAGCTCCGGTGTAGACCGAGGGGATCCGCGCCGGAGCCGCCCTCGGAGCGGGAACCCAACGCGGATAACGGTCGGTCTACGTCGGCCGAATGAATCCCAACTACTCCCAGCCGGGCCGGCAAACGCTGGGAAGACGTCGGATTTGGGGCAACACGGAACTGCGCTCCTCCGCATCCCGAGCGTTTTCCGCTCCGTCGGAAGCGGGTTTTGCCGGAGCGAGCGGCACGGAGGAGATTCCGGGTTTAATTTGGGGTTTAATTAGCGCTGCTCGTTGAAATGGGAAGGGTTGAGCGCCGGTGCCTTCCGGAAAATTCCCATCTTAGCCTTCGCCATTCCCTGGTACCGCGCGCTCCGGGAGGGATCCCTGAGCTCATCCCTAAAAATCGGCTCCGGAAATAAAAGCGGAGCGAGGATCCCGGTGGCCGCTCGGGGATCGACCGAGCTTGGGGGTTAAAAAAATAACGGAGAATCGGAAATCAAACCACAATTTCGGCGCCTTTGGGTTCCGAAGCCGCCGGGGTTTAGCGGGCAAATTTTTTTCGGATGGATCCCGTTCGGCAACGGGATGCGGGGATCAAGGATTTTGGGATGAGGCGGTGTTGGCCAACGGGGGGCGGGGATAAAACCGGTTGCTTGGGTTGAAGCGTTGGCGAGCGTGGGAGAAAAATCCAGATTCATTGGCTAAAACCTTGTTGGAGGGCCCAGTTAGGCCGGGCTTTGCTTTTCCTCACGGAGCGCGGGGAGGATTTGGGGCCAATTTAGATTTTTTAAGCTTTACTTTAATTTTGGGGGGGGATTTCTGCTCCTTTTCCAGTGTTTTTTTGCCCTCCGCGCCCAACCCAGCTTTAAAAATAAACCCGGCTTATTCTCTACCACGTGCAACTCCCCATTTCCCAACCCGTTGGAGATGTCTAAGTCTTACCGTTGACTTAAGGGCTGGGATAAGCCCAGCTTAACCTCCAGAGTCCAAGCTTTAAGCGACGGCACAAGCTTTGCTTCCCTAAACCCACGGAGGGAACGCTAGGCAAGGAAAGAGCAATTAATTAAGAACAACGCGAGCTCGGCCTAATTTAAACCCGGACGATGGCGGTAAGGAGGGAGGAGGAAAAGAATTAGGCGGAGCAGAGGCCGCGCCGCTGATTTAGAATTTTAAATTTCAGTTGAAATCCCGTTTTTTTCCTCAAAACCCGCCCGGAAAAAGACACGGAATCACCCCCCCCGCCTCCCCCCGCCGCGTTTTCCGGCCTCCGCGGCGCCGACGCCGACGGTTTCTACCTCGTCCTGGTTTTCTGAAATGACAAATCCAGGTCGTTAAGCAAAGATCGACCTCGGCGCCCGCCGGGGGTTTTTTTTTTTGGCACCCGCGACCCGAGTTGAGCAAGGAAAAGCTTCGGAAAAAACATGGCGTCGGGCTTAAAAGCGCCGGGGCAAACCGCCGCGGTCGGCCATGTTGAGCCCAAAACGCGGCCGGGTTTCCGACGGGGTTTATTTCTTTGGGTTTTGTTTTGGGTTTAAGATTAGAAAGCCCCCAAAAATCGAAAATAAAATTAAATTAAAAGACCGAGCCAGGAATGAAAACGTATTTATTTATACAGAAAGCAGGTCTAGGACTGAGCCGTGAAATAAGCTGAGTCTAACCTGTTTCCGACTCCTCGCTGTCGGAGGAGCTGGACTCGCTGGTGCTCTCCGACTCCGAGGAGGAGAACCCCTTCATCTTGGAGGAACCAGCCAGGACGTCCACCTTCTCCGCTGCAGGGAGAGACGGCACGGCATCGTTAGGGGTTCAGTAAGGAGGCGGAGGCCTGCCTGCTGCTGCAGCTCTTCCTAAACCTGCAGCTCCTCCTAAACATCCCCTCCTAAACCTGCAGCTCCTCCTAAACCTGCCTACTCCTCCTAAACATCCCCTTCTAAACCTGCCTACTCCTCCTAAACATCCCCTTCTAAACCTGCCTAATCCTCCGAAACCTGCCTGCTGCTGCGGCTCCT
>JAKFQP010001015.1:0-12878 GCA_023375905.1 Nycticorax nycticorax
ACAGAGCACAGGCACTCCCAGCACCAGACATTCCCTGTCTCCTAAGATGAGCCATGGGTGCAAACATCTGGATCATCCCTGATTCGCACAGGAGGGGCCTTCCTTCCTACCATCTTCCCAGGACAAACATTCTCATTCGCTCCTGCGCCAATAGACGTCAACTGCTTTCCATGTCTGGGCTCAGACTCCATCAGCCCAGACCCTCTCTACCATATTTAAACACAGCCAATCACTGCCGCTCAGGGCCACTCACTCTTCAGAAGAATCCTTGAGAATTTTGGATCTTCCCTGTGCTTCTTACAATCTTCCTGGTTTCCTCCAGAGCTCATGGTGAGCTTTCCTAGGCAGAAAAGGGCTTTTATGTCCACCTCTTCTGAAATGGTTGTTCTGTTCCATAGTCACAGGAAAACACCCAACTCGACCAAAAGAGATGTGGAGTGAAGTGCCTGTAAGGACCAGGTGAGCTACCCCCATGGCTGTGGTCTCCCTCTTTGTCAGCACTGGCATGTTTGCCTACCTGAAGCTCCAATCCATCTCCTCTCTTTTGCTGGACTTTGTGGTGGCAGTTCTGTACTCGGTGGTTCCTCCAGCAGTGAATCCCCTCATCTACAGCGTGAGGAACCAGGAGCTCAAGGATGCAGTGTGGAAACTGATAACTGGATGGTTTTCTGAAGCAATACATTTCTTCTGAATAGGAGCTGTAATATAACTCATTGAAGGCCCAGCCTGTCTTCTGAAATTTTTTTCATGGTGGTGGTGGTTCTGATAATGTTGTTGTCTCCTTTCTAATTCACTGTCTGCTTTGCTTTTCTGACCAACTGGCTGTGTAAATGAGAAGCCCAGCTATGTGTGTTTAAACAAAATAAAAGGCCTTTCAGTGACTATTTTTTTATGTGATCTTTTCTCCAATGCCTTTTTGGAGTTGCATGGCAGTTTCTGTGTGCATGGGTGGAGGGGAAAAGAGTCCCAACATGGCAGCACCGCCAAGGAGCACCAGCGCTTTGCCTTCCAGGGCCTCTTGGCTAGCAGGGTCTCTTTCCACTTCCATAACCTCTTTCTGAGCACTTGCTTTTGTGTAAGGCTTGAGTAGTCTGGCAGCTTGGCCACAGTCCTGCTGCATGTAAGTCCTTTGACCACAGGCAGGGACAGGCAATGGCCTCCATAACAGCATTTCCATAAAAAGGGGATCTCCTCAGGGCAGAGCCTGAAGGCTTAGGTCTTCCTCCGAACCTCCTCTCAAGAACATGCCCAGGAAAGGGGCACCAGATGAAAACACCAGTATAGAGCTAAACAATGTGAGTGTGCAGGGTTGCGTCCCGCAGCAGTGTCCTTGCATATCCAGGACTCTTGTGAGAGACCTGAAGGACCAGCAGAGCAGGGTCTGGTCTGTGCCCATGTTTTCTGGACACCCTGGGGAAGCTGCCCCAGGACAATCATCCTGGACTGGCCCCTCACAACCACCATTTCCAGCTCTGGCCCCTCAGCCCAGCTTGGAGAGGTTCTTTGTGCCTCCATGGAAGGACACTGAATGAGTAGGTCAGAAGTCTACATTTGCATTGTACAGATGAGATGTAAGTATGCACATCACATACGAGTGAGCACAAATGCCATCAGCTGTTCCATGAAGGTTCCATGAAGGCCTGTGGGACAGAGAGTGCCTCGAGGTCACTTCATGTTGGGAGTAACATCCCATGGGAAAACACCTGAATGCAGCACTGGGATGTGCTTCCTTGAACATGGTCCCTTTGTCCAGTCCTCATCCTGGGGGGCGTCTCATACGATTGGAGAGCAGGGCCACACACTACAGGGCTGAGGTTCCTCCCAGACTCTGGGAGTGGCAGCAGGAGGCCACAGAGACATGAAGACTCCTGCAGTGCACTGCCTCTATTTGTAAAAGGGAAAGACTCTGAACGTCCCTGGGTGCATCAGGAGTCCGTGAGGCCAGCTCGGATGTGGACGCCTGACAGAACCCTTACATTTCTCTGTGTGAGTCCAGGAAAAAAATCCTCTGGCCCAGTGAGATTCTCCTGAGCTTCCTTGGACAGGCTCATTTCAAGTGCTCCTGTCCGCTATGTCACCCTTGCCCATGAATCTTGATTGTACTCTCAAAAAGGTCAGAGCAAAGAGAGAGGTTCTGGGGTCCTTAGAAAAGGGAGATGTCAATCCCATCCTCAACAACAAGAAAGAGAATTGGCAGAATTACAGACTGGTCAGCGTACATGCATCCCTGGAATGGGGATGGGACACGTCCTCCTGCAGCCATTTGCAGGCACCTGAAGGACAACAAAGACATTGCTGAACCAAGATGGGCAGGGGAAAGAAAGGCATGCTGTGTACATGGCATTTGGCAAGGCCTTTGACATGGTCTCCCATGGTGTCCTTATCACCAGATTAGTGCTGTCTAGGCTGAAGAAGTGGACGTTGGGGGGGAAGTTGCCTGGGCAATGAAGCCCAAATGTCATCAGTGGTCCAAAGTCCTCTGAGCAGGCAGCTACTAGTGGCAGCCCTCAGTGGACAGTTATAACCTGAGAGTCCACTTAATTACTGTGGTTTCTGGCTGGTAATGTCATGTTTCTAACTCATGTTGTTGAAAAAAGCTGATGGGTGAGTATTGCAAAAACCTGAATGAAGAGGCTTTTAACTTCAGTGGAAACAACAAGGAGTGACTGTGGTCATGAACGTTTTCTTGAGAGAAGGGAGGGAGTGTTGGTTTTGTTAGGTACCCCCCCATCCCTTCCCCAGTAGCCAGAGTCATTCGTTTATTCGTTTTGCTGTCCATTAACAATTTCCAGCTGTGAGAGACCATCCTATAGGTAAAGCCCAAGGAACAGGAGATTCAAAGCCACAGAACAATGTTGAACAAAATCTGAGGTTGCCTATGGGAAGGGACAGACAGAGGTTCCACAGAGCAGTGTAACACTATTTTGATACTGCATTTTGGCGTCCTCAAATTGAAACTCACAAGGTTCAGACAGGTGATGAATAAAAGTCTCACTCAGAGGGTATCCTTGTGGTGCAAGAGGTCATCCAGATGGAGTCTGGATCAGACCATGGCTTTGCCCTTCAAGGAAGAGCCAGAGACGCTTCAAGAGACATCAGGGAAGGTCTTGAAATGTCAGGGTGAGAAATGGTGGTAAAGGAAGATGGGTGTCTACAGCCTGAAAGGAAAGAGCTGCAGCCATGGGACAGTGTAGGACAGCCTGCAGTCAAGATGGCCAAGGGCTCTGTCTAGGCTGAAAGGCCACACAAGCCCAAGGTGTTAGTGCCCTTGGCTAGGACAGTTGCATCTGCCACTGAGGCCCACCAGGAGAAACTGTACTTGGAGGCTCTGCGCTTGGTTTCCTCCTCAGCCCTTCTTAGGGAGGCCAGGAGGTGTCAGAGAATTTTCCTACACTTGGCATTGCTCACCCTCACACCCCACTGTCCCCAGAAAGAGCCCTGAGCCACGCAGGAGGGACAGGATCTGCCTTCCCAATACCTGGGGGGTCAGGGCTTGGCCTTTCTGATTTCTAAAACAAAGCAAGGCTTTTCTCACCATTACAGCCACTTGCACAGTGCCTTTGCCTGTCTGCAATCATGGCCTCCAATTATCTGCTCTAACGAGTCCCTGGGGAGGCTCTGTCAGTAACGACCCTCAGTGGGGCCCATTAATACTTCAAGGTACTTTGAGTTTTTCTTCTGGCTTCTTGAGCAGTTTTTTCAATCTTCTCTCAGTAGCTGAGCTTCATGGACTCAGCACCAAATACACCCTGGGGCTTATTAAAATACAGAAAGCCAGAATGAGCCATGCCTCTTCCTTTAATTTTCTCCAAGTCTTCAAGCCTTGTACAGCTAATTAGAGACATTTCATAGTGTAGTTCAAGAGCTGGATTTCAATGAGCATTTAATAAAGAAGGGGGTTTGATTTTTAAAGGGCATTTTCCATTATTTTTCAATCTCCCATAGAAGTGATTGCAGCACTCTCCAGTTGGCATTGATACAGAGAGTTTTTTGAGGAGGTTTCAACAAGTAGGAAAAAGCATCCCTTGAGGTCTGACACTGTATGGACAACTTTGTTCCTCACCTCCCCAGCCTCACCATTTCTGTCCTTGGTCACCTGGGAAGGAATGATCTGAATGAATGAATCACTCTTCCTTGCCTCAGACTTCTCCACTGAAGTCTGCAGCTGGATGTCACAGCTCCATTGCGCCATCTGCCCCCGATCTCCTTAGAGAACTGAATGCACACGGGCACAAAAGAATTTTTCCTATTTATCAGGAAATAAAATTAAAGCATGATTAGTTTTCATAAACAGTAACACACACTCCTCAGCTGTCTGCTAAGTACAAACTGCCCCTAATGAGGTCATCCTTCTGCAAGAGATAATCTTAGGAGAAATATTTTAAATAGGTAGATTAAAAAAGAGAGAGAGAAACGTAATTAAAGAATTGGCTAAGGAGACAATTAGACTACTGAAAGACAGGAAAGCTTTTAACTGCCTGAAGCTCAGAGCAGCAGCTGGCAAGCTGAGGGGACTCTGAAGGAACAAGTCATGGAATCATAGAGTTATAGAATATCTCCAATTGGTTCAACAGGACTTTCCCTTTGTGAGCCCACATTGACTGTGCCTGATGGTTACATTGTCCTTTACATGCCTTCCAGTAGCACCCAGAATCACGGAATCATGGAATATCTCAAGTGGGAAGGGACTCATTAGGATCATCAAGTGCAACTCCCTGCTCCTCTCAGGACTCCCTAACACTAAACCATATGACTGAGAGAGTGTCCTCCAGACACTCCCTGAACTCTGACAGGCTTGGTGCCTTGACCACTTCCCTGGGGAGCCTGTTCCAGGGACCAACCACCCTCTCAGTGAAGAGCCTTCTCCTGATGTCCAATCTCAACTTCCCTGGACACAGCTTCATTCCATTGCCTCGTGTCCTGTCTCTGGTCACCATCGAGAGGAGATTAGCACCTCCCCCTCTGCTGCCCTCCTTGAGGAAGGCATAGACTACAATGAGGCGTCCCCTCAGCCTTCTCTTCTCCAGGCTGAGCAAGCCAGGTGACCTCAGTTGCTCCTTGTAAGTCTTGCCCTCGAGACCCTTTGCCATCTTGGTCGCCCTCCACTCAACACACTCTCATAGTTTGATGTCCTTCTGTTATTGAGGTGCCCCAAACTGCACACAGAGTTTTAGGTGGGGGTACATGTGTGCAGTGTAGAGTGGGACAATCCTCTTCCTCAACTGGCTCGCTGTGCTGTGCTTGATGCACCCCGGGACATGGTTTGCCCTTTGGGCTGCCAGGGCACACTGTTGACTCCTATTCAACTTGCAATCACCCCAAACCCCCAGATCTCTTTCCACAGGGCTGCTCTCCAGGCTCTCCTCCCCCAGTTTGTGCGTATGACCAGGATTACCCCATCCCAGGTGGAGGCGTGTCTACTCCTGTGCTCATTGACATCAGAAACACATGCACAAGCCAGCTGCATGCGTGTGCCCTAAGGACTACAGAGCTATCAGTGACATCACAACCACCTGCACAAGCCAGGGACCTACTCCTGCCCTATTAGTTACTAAGGCATGCATGACATGTATGAGCTGCTTCAGAAGTGGTTGGTACTGAAGCACAGCTCCTGTTGGCACCCTAACTGCTGGTGCTGGGCTGGATGTTAAAAGGGAGGGTCCCCTCTACACATCATGCAACTGATGCTATGTGGAGTAAGTGAGTTGCACTGATCACAACAGGCTTGAAAAGCAAACAACAATTGCCCAGGAATCTTGGAAGTGATCATGGACTGATCAGAAAGCAAAGATTTTGGAGAATCACCAGAGGAGGAGACAGAGCATGCTGAAGAGGCCCCACTGTACAATAAACTGTCAGAAAATGGGAAGCGATGTGCCCTGTTCACTGATGGGTCCTGCCGTCTTGTGGGAAAGCTGAAGGAGAAGGTGAATGGAGTCAGTTTGCAGAGGTGAAAGCCATCCAGCTGTCGTTAGGTATTGCTGAACGAGAAACATGGTCAGTGCTCTATCTCTGTACAGACACATGGATGGTGGGAAATGCCCTGTGGGGGTGGTTGCAGCAGTGGAAGCAGAGCAACTGTCAGCACAGAGGCAAACCCATTTGGGCTGCTGCACTGTGGCAAGATATTGCTGCCCAGGTAGAGAACCAGGCTGTAGAGGTACGTCACGTAGATGCTCATGTACCCAAGAGCTGGGCCACTGAAGAACATCCAAACAACCAGCAGGTGGATCAGGCTGCTCAGATTGAAGTGGCTCAGGTGGATCTGGACTGGCAACATAAGGGTGAACTATTTCTAGCTCGGTGGTCCCATGACACCTCAGGCCATCAGGGAAGAGATGCAACATACAGATGGGCTCGTGATTGGTCATGGACAATATTGCACAGGTTGTTCATGAATGTGAAACATGTGCTGCGATCAAACAAGCCAAGCGGTTAAAGCCTCTCTGGTATTGGGGACGATGGCTGAAATGTAAATATGGGAGGCCTGGCAGATCGATTATATCACTCTCCCACAAACCTGCCATGGCAAGCGCTATGTGCTCACCATGGTGGAAGCAACCACCAGATGGCTGGAAACACATCCCGTGCCCCATGCCACCACCCGGAACACTGTCCTGGGCTTTTAAAAGCAAGTCCTCTGGTGACACGGCACTCCAGAAAGAGTTGAGTCAGACAATGGAACTCATTTCCGAAACAACCTCATAGATACCTGGGCCAAAGAGCACAGCACTGAGTGGGCCTATCCCATCCCCTGTCATGCACCTGCGGGACAATGGAATGATAAAATGGACTGTTAAAGAGTACCCTGAGAGCAATGGGTGCTGGCACATTCAAACATTGGGATACACATTTAGCAAAAGCCACCTGGTTAGTCAGCACTAGGGGATCTGCCAACCAAGCTGGCCCTGCCCAATTAAAGCTCTTATGTACAGTAGAAGGGGACAAAGTCCCTGTAGTGCATGTAAAAAATACGCTGGGGCAGACAGTCTGGGTTACTCCTGCCTTGGGGAAAGGTAAAACCATCCGTGCGATTGCTTTTGCGCAAGGACCTGGGTGCACTTGGTGGCTGACACAGAAAGACAGGGAATTCTCATGCGTCCCTTAAAGGGTTGTGATTTTGGGTGAGAATAGCCAATGAACTGAATGGCATCATGTTAATTGCTGTATAATACTGATTGTCATCACTTTTATCATTGCTATATGTCCTATCAATGGTATTACAGTAAGAATCACCCAGATTAAATGAAGCAGGAACTTTGTTAAAACCGAGCAAGTGAGGCAGTGATGGAACCAGAACTGGCTTCAGCATGCAACAACCCAACACCACACACCATCTCTCCTGCCCTGAAAGACTGTTACAACAGATGGAGCCAAGGTCATGGACTAAATGAACTCAGCAGAAATTTAGAGGGATGGCCCATAGACTGGGGAATGATATCTGTGTGTATATATCAAAGGACATGGAATGTGGTGGTGATTGATTGGAATGTGTCTGAAAGGGTAGCACCTGGGCATGACATAGAGGGTACAGAATAAGGGTTGGATACTGTCCTGGTTTCAGCTGGGATAGAGTTAATTTTCTTCCTAGTAGGTGCTATAGTGCTGTGTTTTGGATTTAGTGTGAGAAGAATGTTGACAACAAAGTGATGTTTTAATTGTTGGTAAGCAGTGTTTATACTAAGTCACGGACTTTTCAGCTTCCCCTGCTCTGCCAGGTGCACAAGAAGCTGGGAGGGGGCACAGCCAGGACAGCTGACCCCAACTGGCCTGAGGGCTATTCCATACCATATGGTGTCATGCTAATATATAAACTGGGGGGAGTTGGCCGGGCAGCAGTAATCACTGCTCGGGGATGGGCTGGGCATCATCAGCAGGTGGTCAGCAATTGCACTGAGCAAAACTTGTTTTGTTTGTTTTTTTTTTTTCCTCTGCTACTTTATCCAAATGTCTTTATCTCAACTGATGGGTTTTACTTTTTTCTCTCCAATTCTCTTTGCAGTCTCATCAGGGTGTGGGGAGGAGAGTGATTGTGTGGCTGCATGGTGCTTAGATGCCAGCTGGGGTTTAACCACAATACCTGTCCTCTGACCCTCACCCAAACAGGTTTACCCAATCTGATTCCTATCCCATAGAGGACCCCATACGTCCAGGCAGTTCCCTCACACTGAGGGCATCCCCTTCCTGATCTTCCCCAGCTCTCTTTTCTTAAGAACCTCTAACCATCCATCACAGCACCTCAAGCTTTCTGACTTTCTTTCGGGCAGCACACAGGGCTCTAGCTCCTCCTATCTTTGCCCCAGGCTGAGGGCACCGATGTACATTGGAGCTGCAGCACCTCAGCTGTGGCGCAAGCACCAAGCTCAAACTTGTCATGGATCTTGTGCCCAAGATCCTGCACAAGCAAAGGCTTTGCTTCAGGGCAGAGACACGCCAGAGTGGCAACAGCAGATGGCAACGTATGGATGAAATGAGGGGCCCATAAGGTGAGCAAACCCTGTGCTTCCCAAGACAAGAGACAAACAGGGCTGGGCTTTGTAGCCCTGACACAGAGAGGTGCACTGGGGAAGCTAAATGCGCCTCCGGCCTCAGGTATACTGATGAGACCTGAGATGACTTGGCTGAATCCCTGCCCTGCACGGGTGGAAATGATCCCCTGCCGGTCACTGCCTGCATGCCCTGCCTGACAAGGGGACAGGAATGAGGGTTTCCAGAGGGGAACAGTGACACCTCCTGCAGGGCAATGCCCACTGCAGGAATCAGCCTGTCCAGTGATTAGAGAGGGACAGTCAGTGATGACTTCAGTCTGCTTCAGATTGTGTCTCTGGGATGTTGGGGGCTGTTCCTGGTGTAACACACAGAAATGCCAGGGCTCTGTGAGGGATCCACACCTGAGCTGGCCTCGTGCACTCCTTGCCCACACAGGGGTGTTCAGAGGCAGGAGTCCTTCCCTTGCACATGCAGAAGCAGTGCATTGCAGGAAACACAGTGTCTCCCTGTCCTCCTCGTGCCACTGCCAGAGGCTGGGGGACACTTCAGCCCTGCGGTGTATTGCTCTGCTCTGCACTCATCTGAGATGCCCCAAGAATGGACACAGGGACCTTAGTTCAAGGAAGCACATCCCAGTGCTGCATTCAGGTGTTTTCCCAGGGACCATTGCTCTCAACATGAGGAAACCTCAAGACACGGTCCCACAGGCCTTCATGGAATCCTGAGTTTGGTTTGGGCAGCAAGGTTTAGGCAGTGGGGGGGCTACAGGGGTGGCTTCTGTGAGAAGATGCCAGAATTTTCCCCTATGCAAGATAGAGCCAATGCCAGCTGGCTCCAAGATGGACCCACTGCTGAGTCAATCAGTGACAGTGGTAGCACCTCTGTGATAACACATTTAAGAAGGGGGGAACAAGTGCTGCACAACAACAGCTGGGAGAAAGGACTGAGAATACGTGGGAGAAACAGCCCTGCAGACACAAAGGTCACTGCAGAAGGAGGGGAAGGACTTGCTCCATGTGCTGGAGCAGAGATTCCCCTGCAGCCAGTGGTGAAGACCATGCTGAGGAAGGCTGTCCCCCTACAGCCCATGGAGGCCCATGGTGGATGAAATATAATCCTGCAGACCATGGAGGACCCCACACCGGAGCAGGTGGATGTGCCCAAAGAAGGCTGTGACCCTGTGGAGAACCCATGCTGGAGTAGGCTCCTGGCAGGACCTGTGACCCCTTGGGGAGAGGAGCCCATGCTGGAGCAGTTTGTGAAGAACTGCAGCCCGTGGGAAGGACCCACACTTGAGAAATTGGTGGAGGACTGTCTCCCACAGGTGGGACCCCACCCCAGAGCAGGAGAAGAGTATGTGGAAGAAGGAGTGACAGAGACAATCTGTGATGAACTGACCACAGCCCCCATTCCCCGTCCCTCTGTACTGCTCAAGGGGAGGAGATGGAGAATTCAGGAGGGAAGTTGGACTGGAGAAGAAGGGAAGGGTGCGAGGAAGGTGTTTTTAGATTTGTTTTTATTTCTTATTACCCTACTCTGAGTTGATTGGTAATAAATGAAAGGTGGGTCTGTTTTGCCCGTGACGGTAATTGCTGAGTGATCTCCCTGTCCTTATCTCAATCCACAAGCCTTTCATCGTATTTTTCCTCCCCCTACCCAGCTGAGGAGCAGGAGTGATAGAGTGGCTTGGTGGGCACCTGACATCCAGCCAAGGTCAGCTCAGCACACACCCCTAGGAATAGCTGATGACATTGTGCTTGGGTTCATCTCACCACACGCACACCATGTGCATGCTGATGTCTCATCGGTACAATGCAGACAGAGGCTTCCAACCTCGACATTTGGTGTCCCTCCATGGAGGGTCAAAGAACCTCTCCAGGCTGCAGTAAGAGGCCAGTGTTGAAAATGGTGGTTGTTATTGCCTGGTTGGTGACGAGTGCTCTGGGGCAGCTTCCCCTGGGTGCCCAGAAAACATGGGCACAGACCAGACCCTGTTCTGCTGGTCCTTTACCTCTCTTGCAGGAGGCCTGGCTGTGAAAGGACACTGCCGTGTGCCCCCACCATGCACACTCACACACTTTAGCTGCTCACTGGTGTTTTCTCTCATGTATATGTTCCTGGGCATGGTTTTAAGAAGAACGTTAGAAACAGACCTAAGCCATCAGACACTGCCCTTAGAAGATCCCCTTTCATGATGCTGTGATATATGTCAGCTCTGTCAGAGAGGTGTCCATTGCTTGTCCCTGCCTGCTGGCACAAACTGCCACACACCAGGGCTATATCGAGCTGCCAGTGCTCTCAGGCCCTTACAGCAACGCGAGGGCTCAGAAGGAGAGCATGGAGGCGGAAAGTGAACAGCTCAGAAAGGCCAAGCACTGGTGCCACCTGGCAGTGCTGCTCCGCATGAACTCTTTTCCCCTCCACCTCTGCACACAGGCACTGCCCCTGCAGCTCCAGAGAAGGAATTGAATAAAGGATCTCAGACAAACAACTCACTACAGGGTCGCTTATTTTGTTGCAAAACACATGGAGCTGGCTCATCATTACGCAGTCTCTGGGTCAGACAGGAGAGGTAAATACAGAGTCAGAAATGGTATGAATAATGACAGTTCTTTGTGGACAACATTATTACAACTAAGAAAAGCTTAAACCAAACCCAAGCCAACTACCAAAGACAGGCTGGTCCTATAGTGCTTTACACCGTAAGTACAGAAGGAGATGGGAAGCTTATTGCTGCTTAAAACCACCCCCTTATCAGTTTCCACACGGCATCCTTGAGCTCCCTGTTCCTCATGCTGTAGATGAGGGCGTTCACTGCTGGAGGAACCACAGAGTACAGAAATGACACTACCAGGTCCAGAACAGGGGAGGAGATGGATGGGGGCTTCAGGTAGGTAAACATGGCAGTGCTGACAAACAGGGAGACAACAGCCAGGTGAGGGAGGCACGTGGAAAAGGCTTTGTGCCGTCCCTGCTCACAGGGGATCCTCAGCACAGCCCTGAAGATCTGCACATAGGACACCACAATGAAAACAAAACACCCAAAGACAAAACAGACAGTAACCACAATGAGCTCAATCTCTCTGAGGTAGGAATGTGAGCAGGAGAGCTTGAGGATCTTGGGGATTTCACGGAAGAACTGGTCCACAGCATTGCCTTGGCAGAGGGGGAGTGAAAATGTATTGGCCGTGTGCAGCACAGCATGAAGAACCCCACTGCCCCAGGCAGCTGCTGCCATGTGGACACAAGCTCTGCTGCCCAGGAGGGTCCCGTAGTGCAGGGGCTTGCAGATGGCAACATAGAGGTCATAGGTCATGATGGTGAGAAGAGAAAATTCTGTTGACAAGCAAAAGACAAACAGAAAGACTTGGACAGCACACCTCAAGAAAGAGGTGGCCCTGGTGCCCCACAGGGAATTGGCCATGGCTTTGGGGATAGTAGTGGAGATGGATCCCAGGTCAGTGAGGGAGAGGTTGAGGAGGAAGAAATACATGGGGGTATGGAGGCGGTGGTCGCAGGCTATGGCGATGATGCCCCAGAGGGCAGCCAGGTAGATGCCCAGGAAGAGCCAGAAGTGCAAGAGCTGCAGCTCCCGTGTGTCTGCAAATGCCAGGAGGAGGAACTGGGTGATGGAGCTGCTGTTGGACATTTGCTGCCTCTGTGCATGGGGACCTGTCCAAGAAGGAAAAACACAATGATAATTTCATCGAGATTTCTTAGACAAAACCCCATGCCATTTTTCATAGCCGTCCCCCTCCCTCAGCAGAATGGGGAATGTTTCAGCTGATTTCTCAACCATACCATATCAATGTCATGGTGCCTCATAGCTTTGGCACCTTCTTCCTGCCAAAAGGCAGGACCCTCAGCGTTGGTGTGAGAACAGAAGCTGACCTGCACCCCCACCTCAACCCCAGAGAGGAAGAGCACCATGGAAAGGATGGGAAACAGGGAGAAAACTGCATTGCTCTATTAAAAAAAGCAAGAAGAGGAAGGCAGGTGGGCGTTCATGAAGCCTTCTCCTTACCCTGCTTTGCTCTCCACCTGACAGACAGTGACAGTCTAGTGCAGTCGCTTTTGTCTGATTCTGATGTGTTAATTATAGGACACAGGCACTTCTCCTAGGCTGGAGGTGCAGCTGCCAAGGATGTCTCAAGCCTTGCATCCCATGGCCTTTCGGGGAATAGGCTTTCCTGGGTGGGAGACGACACAGGCTGTTCACTCCAGAGAAGGTGTCTGCACTACAGGGGATGGCAGGGAGGTGCCCAAATTCCCCCACCCCCCTCCCCGTGGCAATTTTAGTAGCAGCTCCCACTCACTCCCTACCAGGAACTGTTTCTCTCTACCCATGACTCTTCCATACTCACAGATCCCATCCCCCCAACTCTGTC
>JAKFQP010001015.1:23857-45416 GCA_023375905.1 Nycticorax nycticorax
CTGTAACAATCGCTGTCTCGCACATCCCCACGCAGCCTGACCTGCTTCAGGGCAGCTGCTCATTTGATGGCCAAATCCAGGCCTGTGGTGCTGTGTGAGACACCAGGGCTCCCCACCAAAACTGCATGGGTCTGGCAGGGATGGCAGGGGACCTATAGGAAAGCCATGTCCCCTCACAGCCGGTGTGTGACAGACACCCACGGGGGCATCTCAGATTAATTGGGTGCTTGTGTGAACATGGCTGATTCCCACCCCTGCAGGGAGGCCAGCTCTGTCCCATCTCTATCTGGTAGATGCAAGGCACTGCATGAATAAGCAGCACATTGCACTGGGGTGTCTACTCATGGGCCGCCATTCTCTACTTCTTTGGATTCTCCTCTCTTCCATTCTCTACTCCCCGTCTTGATGATACAGTCTTCAAAGAGTCAGTCCACTAAATTTGGAGTGTCCCTGGATCACTGGATATCCACACCCATGGACACTTTCAGCAGCACCTTGTCCTTCCATGAGATCAGTACCTGTCCCTACCAAAGGCCCTCCAGTGCTTCAGAGACACCCCAGACAGCAATACCCTCTCCTGCCAGGGCTGCACAGCCCAGACCTCTTTCTCTTTCACCTCAGGCACAGCAGGGATTGTTCTCTTTCAGGGCACCTCATGTCTGTCTTACCATGCCCTCTGCCACCCCCTCCAGCATGTCTCTGCCATGAAGCAAAGCTTTTGCCTACACGGGCTCTTGGGTGCTTGATATCACTGTTCACAATGACAAGTCTGAGCTTGGCCCTGCAGACACAACTCAGGGGCTGCAGCCCAGATGTGCAACACTCAGCTTGGACTGGGAAGAGGCAGGAGGAGCTGGACCCCTTGTGGTCTGTCACAAGCTGTGATGTTAATGAAATAACTTGGGAGGCACAGTGGGACACCTCGCACAGCTTTTGTTCTGCAATGAGAGGATAAAGGTTCTTCACTGGAGAAACAGCTTGGGAGCATCAGAAGAGGAATACTTTGTGTGTGAAGTTGCTGCTTGGGTGTATGGATCTCCTTTCTGGGAGAGTCAACAGGTTGGGTGAGGCCTTATGTGTAAGGATCAGAGGAGAGGTCAGTTTGGGTAACGTCGCGGTGGGCAATAAATAACCTGCAATCAAGGGGAGGAGGTGGACAAGCTTTTACTTCAGCAACCTAAGGAAGTCTCCAGATCAGTGACCTGGGGGGTCTTTCTGGGGACTTTAATTACCCTGACATTCCTTGGAGGGGGAACACAGCACCCTGAAAATAGGCCAATAGTCTTCTGGAGGATGTTGGAGCAATTTCTGAGGAAAGCCACCAGCTGGACCAACATTGGTGATTTCCACCTGAATCAGGTCCTTGCAAAGCATGAAGAGCTGGATAGGGATGTCAAAAGCAGTGTCATCCTGGGCTGTAATCACTGTGAAGTAAGGCAGCTCCAGCTCTTGAGCAGACTGAGGAAGGAGAGGAGCAGAGTGCAGGAGTCAGACCTCGGAGGGGAAGGCTTTGGCCTCTTCAGGAGCCTGTTAATGGGTATCCCGTGGGCAGCAGTGGAGGGCAGCACCACTCACTACAGCTGGTTCATAATGACAGAATCACCCACCAAGAGCAGTGGTGAGTACCTAGCTCACAAGACCATCTTGGGTGAAGAGGGAGCACCTGAGGAAGCTCCATAGGCAGTGGAAGCATATACAGGAGGTGGATGCAGAGACTCAGTTCAGATTGAGGAATTTAGAAATAGGAACGGATTTGGGAAATGCACAGCTTCCCTAGAGATGACCCTTGCAAGGAGTCCAATGGTGCCCTAACCAGCTGCTGCTACTTCAGTAACAGTGAAAGAATGAACACGGGTTATGTGGGGCCACTTCTGCACTCAGTGAGAGGTGATGCAGAGAGGTCTGACCTACTCTGCATCCTCTCTGCCTCAGTCATTCCCAGCAAAGTCTTTAAGGCTGTTGTACCTTCAGGCAACACCAAGGACATCACTCAACCTCCTCTTTGAAAGGTCAAGGAGATGAGGGGCACTCCCTTAAAACTGACAAAAAGGGACGAGAGACCCAAGAGACGAGCTGGGGAACTAAAGGCTGCTTAGGCTCATGTTGGTTGAGGAGTGTGTCCCTTAGCATGCCCTCTTGCATCACAAGTGAGGACAGTGCATTCTGCATGGTCAAATAAGCCGATGGGTAAAGAAATTATTGGCTGGTTGGGCTTGGAGGGACATGGTGAACTGGAACCTAAGAAAATAGAAAAAAAATATATATAATATATAAAATATATATAATATATATATTATCCTTCCTCTTGATTTCTTTCAAAAGAGGGTCCTGTGGTGGGGTAGGAGAGCTAGTTTGTTTGGGTTTTGTTTTTTAGGGGTTCTTTTTTTTAGGGTTTTGTTTAAGAAGAATTTTGGAAATCAGGGTGCATTGGGTTACAGAAGCACAGATGCCTGGTCTCACGCTCCAGCTGCAGTTTCAATGGGAGGGTCCCAGTCTCTCATGGCCCCTTGTGGTCAATACCAGACCCCAGTGATTATATCAGACTGTCCTGGGATAGAGTTAATTTTCTTCCTAGAAGCTGGCATAGTGCTGTGTTTAGTACTAGAAGAACGTTGATAACACACTGCTGGTTTTAGTTGTTGCTAAGTAGTGCTTAGACTGGCAAGGACTTCTCAGCTGTCAGCTCTGCCAGGGGCACAAGAAGCTGGGAGGGGGTACAGCCAAGACAGCTGACCCTGACTGGCCAAAGGTGTATTCTATGCCATATGATGTCATGCTCAGTATATAAACTGGGGGGAATTGGCCAGCGGGCAGCAGTGGCTGCTCCAGGATGGGCTGGGCATCAGTCAGCAGGTGGTGAGCCATTGCACTGTGCATCGCTTGGTTTGTGTAGTAGTACTTCAGTGAGCTCTAGTTGGTGCTGGCTGAGGGTGCTACAGGGAGCAGGAGGCTCTGCTGTGGGCTCTGCAGGAGTCAGTCCTGCCCTACAGCCATAGGTAAAGAGGAACATGGGGTGATCTCAGATTAAATCTACATGAGATCAAAGAGATTTTCAGCATTGTCTAATTGTACAATTGGAATTGTCCAACAATTCCACCCTGAGGGTCCCAGGAGTCAGTGTTGTCGAGACCCTCACTTCCAGCTGAGTCCTTTCTCCTGGGGCACACTGCAAATCACAGGTGCGTGGAACAGATGGTGGGAAAAGGGACTACTGGGGTGTCTGGTCCAGGCTGGAGAATCACCAACTGCGGGTCAGGTCAGCTATGACTTTGTAATGGTGAAACCTGAAAGCCTCCAAAGATGGAGATCACAGAGGGTCTCTGGGGCTACTGCTGCAGCATAGCATCACCTTCTGAGTAAGTGTTTCCTGAAGCCCAGTCTGAAGCCCCCAGGAAGAAGCTTGTGGCTTTTGCCTTTGCCATACCATTTGCCATTGCAGAAGAGTTTGGCTCCATCACCTCTCCAGGGAGGAGTCACCTGCTTTTAGACTGGTCTGTTCTCTTAGACTCCCCTTCAGCAGGCTAAAGAGGCCCCATTGCCTCAGCCTTTCCACACAGCTCACATGCTTTAGGCTCCTAAGTCAATCATGCCAGACTTCCTCTGGACCTTCTCCAGTTTCTCCATCATCCTTTCAAAATGGGAAACCCCATGGCTCACGTGGCATTCTATCTGATCTCCTATGAACTTCTCCTCAGAAAAATGCTCAGCCAGTCAGGTCCAAACCTGTCCTGACAGACAAGGTTTATTCTGCTCCCAATGCAGACCTTGCTTCCTTTGCTGTAAAACCTCAGGAGGTTTCTGTTCTCCAAGTCCCTAATTGTCTCAAAGTCCCTCTGGACCGAAACTCCAACACATTAGCATTTAAGATTTGTGGGCCGGTGTCTCAAACAAAGTTACAATATGGGGAACTGCAGGACACTACAAGTACTGAAAGAAAACAATGAGCATACTGGAGTTTCTACCCAAGGTTGAAAAGTACCACAGCAACCATCTCACAAAGAGAAAATGAAACAAGAAATGCATGGCCAATAGGGAAAGGTTTAATAGCAGAGGCTGTTCATTTTGGAAGGGAATTGGGGTAATAGAAGAGAAGCACTTGTAGTTTCAAGGAATAAAAAAGAAGCAAAGGGTGCTGTTGGCTGCCTTTGCTGATACCTTATGAAATCCAAGGACCACCAGAGCCTTTCCCGTAGAGCTGCTACCCAGCCACACAGCCCCTGGCATCTGTCATTGCACAGGATTAGTGCACCTCAAGAGCAGGACTTCAGATTTGTCTTTATTTATAGCATTGACTTATTTTTTGCCCACTCCTCTGGCCTGTCTTTGTCCTTTGGGATGGCAGGCCTGCCCTCCAGTATAGTGTCTGCTCTCCTCAAAGTGGTGTCATCTACAAATGCTCTGAAAAAGCACTCTCTCATCTCCTCTGGGTCATTAAAAACATGTTAAACAGGGCAGGTGGCAGGACAGAGCCCTGAAGGACCCTGCTAGCTACAGGCCTCCAGTCAGAGTACCACACATTGATCATGTCCCTCTGAGCATGACAATCTGTCTGGTTATTTACCCATCTACTTATCCACACATGCAGACCATAATATCCTCATTTGGGCACAAGAATATTGCAGGGGTTGGGGGGTATAATGCTAAAAGAAAACTGCTGGTCTGCCTGTGCCCAGCAATCCCGTCCTTTCATCACAGAGAGCAAAGAGTGTCGTGGTTTAACCCGGCTGGCAACTCAGCACCACGCAGCCGCTTGCTCACTCCCCGCCCCCCCTTCAGTGGGATGGGGGAGAGAATCGGAGAAAAAGAGTAAGACCCGTGGGTTGAGATAGAGACAGTTTAATAAGAGAGAAGAATAACGGTAAGAAAATATACAGAATATATAAAACAAGTGATGCACAATGCAACTGCTCACCACCCACTGACCAATGCGCAGCCCGTCCCGAGCAGCGATTGCTCCCCCCCGAGCCGCAACCACACCGCCCGAGCTGCGATCACTCTGCCCGCAACCAACCGAATGACCCCCCGAGCATGACGTTATATGGTATGGGATAGCTCTTTGGTCAGTTTGGGTTAGCTGTCCTGGCTGTGCTCCCTCCCAGCTTGTTATGCACCTGGCCGAGCAGGAGAAGCTCAAAAAGTCCTTGAGTAGCCTCAGCACTACTTGGCAACAACTGAAAACATCAGTGTGTTATCAACATTCTTCTAGTGCTAAATCGAAAGCACAGCACTATGCTAGCTTCTGTGAAGAAAATCAACTCTGTCCCAGCCGAAACCAGGACAGAGGATGACGAGAGCAAAGTGACCCTGGGTAAATCCAGTCCCCTTCTCTTTCAGACACCCAGAAATGGGATCCAAGGGAACAAGGTTTGGGGCACAGCCTTTTGCTTCTCTGCACAGCCTTTGGGCATTTTGGAAAGGTGCATGCATCCTGCTGGTGCATTTCCCCCATTGTCAGGGAGTTCCCACAGATTCCATGACTTTTCAGAGGTGATGGAGACTGGCCTCAATGTGACACTGGCCTGCTCACTCAGCTCCCTGGGGTGCTGCCCCTCCTCTCCCAGAGACTGGTAACGATTGCATTTGCTCAAGTGATCTCTGACTTGATCCCCATCCACTGCTGGTTGATCTCCCCCAGAGTCCTGACCTGCGTCTCTGAGGCCTGGGAGAACTTGCAGGGAGAGACTGAGCCAGAGAGGACACAGACAAGCTCAGACCAATGTACACTTGCTCTTGCAATTCAGCAGTGGTCACATAGTATCTTTGTTTTTTCCTTAACTGCTCCTGATGTAGTAGAGACATCACTGAGTCATCAAGATGCTCAGGGGCTGAAGTACGTGCTTGGGAGAAGAAACTGCAAGAAGGGCCTTGTTCACCCTGCAGAAGAGAAGAGCTTGGGAACCTCCTAGTCACCTGCCAGACCCTAGAGGGAGGATTTCAGAATACAAAGCCATTCTTGTCAGCATAGCGGAGGACTGATAGATAACAGTCAGATGTTGAAACAGGGTCATTTCTGGACAAGGGTAAGGAAATGACACATCTGCAGACCATGGGGTGCTTTAGGCTGTTAACAAAATGTAAACAAATCCTCTGTCTTGGGATCTTAATCAATGCAGATTTTCAATAGTTGTCATGGCAAGGCCATGAGCACCAGAATGAGCTGGAGCTGTCAGAAAAGCCACTGCCCCAGGCAGCTGCTGCCATGTGGACACAAGCTCTGCTGCCCAGGAGGGTCCCGTAGTGCAGGGGTTTGCAGATGGTAATGTAGCGGTCATAGGACATGACAGAGAGAAGGGAATATTCTGCTGACATCAAAAAGATGAACAGAAAGAGCTGGGTACCGCATCCTTCATGTCCCTGGGGTCCCAGAGGGAACTGGCCATTGATTTGGGGACAGTGGTGATGGAGCTGAGGGACAGGTTGAGGAGGAAGTACATGGGGGTGTGGAGGCGGTGGTCGCAGGCTATGGCGGTGATGATGAGGCCGTTGCCCAGGAGGGCAGCCAGGTAGATGCCCAGGAAGAGCCAGAAGTGCAAGAGCTACAGCTCCCGCATGTCTGTGAATGCCAGGAGGAGGAGTTGGTGATGGAGCTGCTGTTGGACATACTGTCCCACTGGGCATGGGGATCTGTTCAAGGAGGTAAAGGAAGTGTGAAGTTAAGGCAGACCAGTTTGAGAAATATCTTTTCAGTTTCTTATAGAAACCCCCCAAAATGCCTTTCCCTTTTCAGGAATACCTTTGGTGAGCTCTGGTTGGTGCTGGCTGAGGGTGCCTCAGGGAGCAGGGGGCACTGCTGTAGGCTCTGCAGGAGTCCATCCTGCCCAAAGCAATAGGTAAAGAGGAACATGGGGTGATCTCAGATTAAATCCACATGTGATATCAAAGAGCTTTTCAGCACTGTTGCTCCCAATTCACCTGACTGCAGAGCAGAGCTGTGGGGGTTTTGTTTTGTGTCTTCTCTTCCAGTTGCCCCACCACAGCTGAGGAGTGGTTCTTGTGCAGAAATCCCCAGCATTTCTGCTGCACAGCCAGGGGAATGTTGTGGGTCCTGAGAGGCAAAGGGACTGTCCCTGAGTGCTGAGGGAAGACAGCCGCTCTGTCCATCAGCCCTGGGCTCAGGTGCCCTGTGCTGAAAGTTCTTTCAGCTTCCAGGAGCAACCTGGGAGGTTGAGTGCTGCTCTGGATAGAAGCAGGGTCCCTTCCCTAGTGCACAGAATCCTGCAGTACAGGGACCCCTCTTGGAGGGAAAGCCCTGAGCATTCCTGCCTGCACACCTATTATGAAAACCCTGGAGCTGTCCCCAGGAGAAAGCAGCTGTCATAACCTGTCCTTCTGACAGTGCAGCACGGAAGCCCTGTTCTGCATCACATCATCCTCCGCTACAATAGGGAAACTGTGACAGTCCTCCTGAAACATCCTATCTGCTGTGAGATGTACCAGCCTTTGGATATCCCTCCAGGAACATCAGCTATATTGTCCTGTACCTAGAGGCTTAATGTGAAGAGGGTTCTGTAAATCTCTGCCCACAGTGAGCTCTCAGCATTGTCTGAAACCACCCAGCCTGTAACGTCTCTCCCTGCTGAGCTTTGCAGAGGAGCTGCTCCTGGGCAGAGCTGTCTCTCGGCAGCGCTGCCCACTTGCCATCAGCTCCCTCCATCCCAGGAGCCCAGCCCAGCTCAGCAGCAGAGGACCAGCCCAGGGCAGCACTTGCTCTTCCCCCTTTGGGCTCCCTCTAGGTGTCCCACGGGCTCCAGGGGAACCTGTTGTGACACAGGCTGATGTCATCCCTGGTGTTCCCTCCCTCAGCTGGGGAGGGACACTTCTTTCCTGCAGTGTCATTACACCTATTAGAAAAATAGTTGGCCATGAGAATCACTTGTTTGGTCCCATCATTAGACTGGACACGAGGCAGGTGACAAGGAAGGATTTAATTTCTCCAAGCAGGGAGGATGTGTTTAGTTCAATGAATTTAGTCATTTCATCCTGGGTCTTCAGACCTGGGGCTAGAAAGACATCCAGCTCTCTTGTGTCCATGCCATGTCTCTGCTCTGAACCAAAGCCTTTGCACACACGGGGTCATGGATGCTCGGTACCAGGTTCCCTATGTCAAGTCAGAGCTGGCCTGGTTCCACAGCTGCAGGGCTTCAGCCCAAATGTGCAGCAATGCCCTCAGCCAGGGCACAGGCGGGAAGAGCTGGAGCCGTTCCTGAGGAGACAGAGCTGTGACATGGTGGCAGAGCTCAGTCCAGCTGGTCGTCAAGGACAGCAGCCTCCAAGCTCAGCAAGGGTCCAGATCAAAACTCAGTCTGACCTTGAAAGGCAACTGAAGGGCACCACAATGAGTGTGTGCTGCTTCAGGAGCAGTTACAGGAGAAACAAAGATCCTGTGTGGCCACTGCTGAATTCAGTAAGAGCCAGTGTAGATAGATCTGAGCTTCTCTGTGTCTTCCTTGCCTCAGCGTCTCCCAGCAAGGTCTCGCAGGCCTCTGTGACTCAGGGCAGGACTCTGGAGGAGATCAGCCAGTGGTGGATGGGAATCAAGTCAGGGTTTGCTTGAGCAAATGCAATCTTTTACCAGTCTCTGGGAGAGGAGGGGCAGCACCCCAGGGAACTGAGTGAGCAGGCCAATGTGAAGCCAGTCTCCATCATCTTTGAAAGTTCATGGAATCTGTGGGGACTCCCTGACAATGGGGGGAATGCACCAACGGGTTGCATGCATCTTTCGGAAATGCCCAAAGGCTGTGCAGAGGAGCGAAAGTCTGGTCCTCCAAGTGTGTTCCCTCGGATCCCATTTCTGGGTGTCTGAAAGAGAAGGGGACTGGATTTACCCAAGGTCACTTGTCTCTCATCATCCTCTCTGCTCTCTGAGGTGGGTTTGCCTTTGTCTGAGACAGGAGTAACCCAGACTGTCTTCTCCAGCACATTTTTTATGTGCATTACAGGGACTTTTTCTCCCTCTACAGCACCTAAGAGTTTTGACTGGGCCAGGTTCTGGCCAGTGTTTTGGTAAAAATACAGGTTCTTGCTTGGTCCTGTAAAAAGGGAGACTGGACCCACCACTGGCCAAGGCCAAGCCAACCAGCCACAGTAGCAGCGCTTCTGTGATAACATATTTAAGAAGGGAAAAAACCCCAATAACTTGCAAAAGTTCAGCCGGAGAGAGGAGTGAGAATATGTGAGAGAAACTTCTCTGAAGTCGCAAAGATCACTGTAGAAGGAGAGGGAGGATGTTCTTTGGAATGGCTGGGTTAGGTTAACGGTTGGGCTTGATGATCATAAAGGTCTTTTCCAACCATAAACAGTTCTCTGATTCTATCATTCAGGCATGGGAGCAGGGATTCCCATGCAGCCAGTAGTGAAGACCATGGTGAGACAGGCTGTCCCCCTGCAGCCCATGGAGGACCCCATGCTGGAGCAGGTGGATGTGGCCAAGGGAGGCTGACACCTCGTGGAGAGCCTGTGTGTCCTGGTTTCAGCTGGGACACAGTTAATTTTCTTCCTAGTAGCTGGTATGGTGCTGTGTTTTGGATTTGGTACCAGAAGAATGTTGATAACACACTGATGCTTTGGTTGTTGCTGGGTAGTGCTTAGACTGGCCAAGGACTTCTCAGCTCTCAGCTCTGCCAGGGGCACAGGAAGCTGGGAGGGGACACAGCAGGGAGAGCTGACCCCAACTGACCAAAGGGCTATGCCAGACCATATGACAGCATGCTCAGTATATAAGCTGGGGGAAGAAGAAGGAAGGGGGGGACGTCTGGAGTGATGGTGTTTGTCTTCCCAAGTAACCATTATGTGTGATGGAGCCCTGCTTTCCTGGGGATGGCTGAGCACCCACCTGCCCATGGGAAGTGGTGAATGAATTCCTTGCTTTGCTTTGCTTGCATGTGCGGCTTTTGCTTTACCTATTAAACTGTCTTTATCTCAACCCATGAATTTTCTCACTTTTACTCCTCTGATTCACTCCCCTGTCCCATTTTGGGGAGAGTGAGCGAGCAGCTGCATGGTGCTTAGTTGCCAGCCAGGGTTAAACCACAACACTGTGCTAGAGCAGGGTATTTACAGGACCTATGGACCCATGGAGAGAAGAGCCCAGGCTGGAGCAGGTTTGCTGGCAGGACCTGTGACCCCGCGGGGGACCCACGCTGGAGCAGTTCATGAAGAACTGCAGCCCTTGGGAAGGACTCATGTTGGAGAATTTTGTGGAGGACTGTCTGCCCTGGGAGGGACCCTACACTGGAGCAGCCAAAGAGAGTGAGGAGTCCTCTCACTGAGGAGGGAGTGGCAAAAACAATGTGTGATGAACTGACCGCAACCCCATTCACTGTCCCACCACTGTCCCGTTGTGCCATTCGTGGGGAGCAGATAGAGAAATCTGGGAGAGAATTTGAACCCAGGAAGAAGGGAGGGGCGGGGGGAGATGTTTTCAGATTGTTCTTATTTCTCATTATCTTACTCTGACTTTTATTGGCAATAAATGAAATTTATTTCCTCGAGTTGAGTCTGTTTTATCTGTGATGGTAATTGCTGAATGATCTCCCTGACCTTATCTTGACCCATGAGCTGTGTTGTATTGTTCTCCCCCTGTCCAGCTGAGGAGGGGG
This sequence comes from Nycticorax nycticorax, assembly GCA_023375905.1. NCBI lineage: Eukaryota > Metazoa > Chordata > Aves > Pelecaniformes > Ardeidae > Nycticorax > Nycticorax nycticorax. The sequence continues at coordinate 34,456 of JAKFQP010001015.1, forward strand.
AGTGATAGAGCAGTTTTGATGGGCACCTGGCATCCAATCAGGTTCAACCCACCACAGAAGTAGAACATTGCTTTCCCTTTGCCGTGTTTCCTTAGTTTATTCATTGCTTCATTTTTATATTTTGACACTTCCTGGGACCCATTCTGTCATAATCAGGCCTATTGCATTAAAACCAATATGTCTGTGTCTCACCTGGAGTTTAGTTCCCTAAAACACTCCCTGCGCAGGACTGTCCTCGCCGCTGCTCGCTTTTTCACGTAGCCAGTCCCACTCTGAGATTCTGAGCTCTCTCGACAGTTACAGAGAAGAAGGGTGACCATCTTCAGTGAAACGCTCTCTTTCTGCATGGCCAACATCTTTGTGCTACCAGCACTTCTGGAAGGAGTCCCTAAATCAGCAAGACATGCTCCCTCACATTCCCTCTGGGGTACATGAATTGTCCCTCTCTTGTAGGTGATGAAAGGCACAAGATTGTGCTCACCCAACACCCAGCACCTCAATGAAGATGTCAATGTCTAACCAAGTTGACGAGGCTTCCCTTTGTAGTCAATGGAGAGAAAGAGGGTGTCTCAGCCAAGATGCCTGGGCATTTCCTGGTGACCAGCCAGTGCTCCAGGTGGGAGCCCTGGGTCACATTTCCCAGCACCTCATGGGTGCCTCTGTAACCCCAGGGCAGCTCAGGCAGCAACAACCTCTGTGTGTGGGCACATGAATGCAGACCTGAAGGGTGGTCTTTGCCTTGAGTTGAAACCTGCTTAAAAATTATTCTAGGCAGGAACTGAAAACAATCTTCACTTTCGGAATGTCAGACATTTTGTCTCGGGTCTTAAATTATTGTTTTCTTGCTATTTTTATTATTTGGGTGGACCACATGAGTTTGCTAACGTAATCTCCCTCGGCCTACATATCTATATGCAGATTTCCATCCAAATACATGTCCTACCAGTGCTCTGAGAGGAGAAACTGTTCTGGAAAACCCCTATATCTATATTGACATATTTCCCATCTCTTCTTCAGCCTCTCTGCTCTTTCTCCTTCCTCCACCTATTTTGTCTTTACAGAGAATTCCAAGTAAAGATGTATTGCATAATTAAATGTGGGGGAGATTTCTGGGTGTCACCTAGTTCCCCTCCCTGCCCCCTACTCAGTGGAGGGCTCCCCCCAGTTATGTGTTGCCCACAAACCTCTTAAGTGTGACCCCTGTCCTGTTGTCCAGGCCATCACTAAAGGTGTCAGACAGCACTGGCCCCAGCAGTGCTCAGGGAGGGATGCCTCTAGAAACTGGCCATCGGTTGAGCTTTCTAACAATGATCATTATCTCCCCCCCAGTTGCCTGATGTTTCAAAGACAAAGGACAACAGCCTTGCAATGACACAAGCCATTTCCCCCCGCACCCTTGGGTACATCCCCTCTGGTCCCACGTACTTGCCTGTGTCCAGCTGGCACCAGTGCTCCCAGCTGCATCTTGCTCTCATATGGGAGAAGCTTTGCTCCCACAGAGGCTGCAGGAGACTCAAGGACCAGGGAGCTGCGGGGGCAGATCTGACCAGGAAAGGAGTAAGGAATCGAGGCAATGAGATCCTCAGCCTCTTCCATGTGTGTGCAAGGAATTTTTGGACTTCACTGGACATAGAAGTAATTGAGTCTTGCCTGGATTTATCTGTACCTCACTTGAGACTTCCTCTTTGAGTGGGTTTATTTGGAAGAAAGAGCCCAGGAGTGAGGATCTCAGCCTCATGGGGAAAAAAGTTTTCCTTATCTTCAGGCTGAATTTTTATTGTTATTGTCCTCCCACCATGCACCATGGTGAACAGCCTGCCTCTGTATTCTCCATATGCTCCTTGCAGGTACTGGCAGGCTGGGGTGAGGTCCCCCTCAATCTTCTCTTCTCAAGGCTGGACAAGCCCAGCTCCCTCAGCATCTGCCCACCAGCAAAGTGTTGTGTTCCTGGATGTCATGAGGGCCCTTTCATAAACCCACTCCAACTTGCCAGTAGCACTCCTGAATTGGGAATGTGAATTCTGGATGGAGCATTGCAGAGAATCCCTTCCCTCAATCCCTCGTTTGTCTTTCTCATCGTCCAGCCTCCCTTGCTGCCAGGGAGCACAGCTGCCTCCTGTCCAGCTCATTGACCACCCAGACCTTTCCCACAGAGCTGCTCCCATTCAGGCAGCCCCCAGGCTGTGCCATTGCCAGGGTGAGTCCCCTGCAGGGGCAGAGATCGGCATTTGTCCTTCTGAGATTTCCTGAGATTCCAAACATTACTTGCTATGCTCCTTCTTGAACCCCTTCATTGAGCACAGAGGCCTGGGAGACCTTTTTAGTGAAGACTCAGGCAATCTTCAGATGGTTCCTCACCTCACCTTTGGAAGAAGAGATAAACATCAAGGAAAGTGTCACTGTTCATTCCCCCATTTATGACAGAGATGTTACAGGGGAGGTCAGCTGTGTCATCGGGCCAGACAGATGTGCAAAGACCTCTGGGTCAGACAGACTGGGCTCGTGCCTCTGGAGAAGTGGAGTGAATGCCGACATCACTGGAGAAACAGAATTATCAAAGATAATATGCCCAAATAAAAGGAGATTCACCAGATACTTTGGAAATGACTTCTGAAGAGTTATGGGAAACTTATTCCTGATGAAAGACAAATGATTGAATCAGCTTCCTGAGTGTGTCTTTGAGCTCTCTGTTCCTCATGCTGTAGATGAGGGGGTTCACTGCTGGAGGAACCACCGAGTACAGAACTGCCACCACCAGATCCAGGGATGGGGAGGAGATGGAGAGGGGCTTTAGGTAGGTAAACACAACAGTGCTGATAAATAGGAAGACCACTGCAAGGTGAGGGAGGCACATGGAAAAGGCCTTGTGCCGTCCCTGCTGAGAGGGGATCCTCAGCACAGCCCTGAAGATCTGCACATAGGACAGCACGATGAAAACAAAAGACACAAAAGCTAAAGAAAGACTAATAACTATAAGGCTGATTTCCCTGAGGTAGGCATCTGAGCAGGAGAGCTTGAGGATCTGGGGGATTTCACAGAAGAACTGGTCCACAGCATTGCCCTTGCAGAGGGGGAGTGAAAATGTATTGGCCGTGTGCAGCACAGCAGTGAGGAAACCACTGCCCCAGGCAGCTGCTGCCATGTGGACACAAGCTCTGCTGCCCAGGAGGGTCCCGTAGTGCAGGGGTTTGCAGATGGCAATGTAGCGGTCATAAGCCATGATGGTGAGAAGAAAATACTCTGCTGTTATCAAGAAGGCAAACAGAAAGAGCTGGAAAGAACATCCTGTGTAGGAGATGGCCGTTGTGTCCCACAGGGAATTTGCCATGGATTTGGGAACAGTGGTGGAGATGGATCCCAGGTCGAGGATGGAGAGGTTGAGGAGGAAGAAGTACATGGGGGTGTGGAGGTGGTGGTCACAGGCTATGGTGGTGATGATGAGGCCGTTGCCCAGGAGGGCAGCCAGGTAGATGCCCAGGAAGAGCCAGAAGTGCAAGAGCTGCAGCTCCCTTGTGTCTGCGAATGGCAGGAGAAGGAACTGGGTGATGGAGCTGCTATTGGACATCTGCTGCCTCTGAGCATGGGGACCTTTTCTTAGAGGATGAGACAATGAAGAGTTAAGGGAGGCATCTCTGAGGAAAATCAAAGCCTTTCTCCTAGACATTTACCGTGCTACTCTCCACATCCTTCCAACCATTCCTTTTCCAGGAGACCTTCCTTCAGCTGCAGTTCTGTCTTGTGCTGGCCAATTGTGCTGTGAGGTAGCAGGGCCTCTGCTCGCTGGCTGCTGAGGAGTCAGCCCTGCTCTGCAGCACTGAGCTCATGGGAATGGTGGGGGCAGGGGTCTGTTCTGGTGTTTGACTTTGTCGGATGAATCTGCTCCTAATGCAAAAGATCCTGTGATCTGGCCCTCCAGAAATCTTCCTGCTTGCAGGGAACTGAAAGGGTACATGTCATTGTTTGCATTTCGAAAGAGTGACCGGTCAAAACAGGCAGAGGAATGGAGGAAAGCACATTATAAGTCTTCTGGCAGACCTACTGATCACTCGAAGTTGCAGTTCAGGAGTCTCAGTGACTTGTTAACACTTGAGAGCTGCTTTTAATTTGTCCTTTTCTCTTGCCCCCACAGACCACTGGAATAGGAAACTTAGAAGACTCAGGAAATCGCCTTAACTTTATAGTAAACCCTGCCTTGATCTTCTCCTTGACACATCCCCTTGGAAATGTCCTGGGGGTGATGTACAGCTGTGAGTAACTCTGGCCCAAGAAGGACCCTCTCAACAGCAGAAGGACCCTGCGTTGCTGGGGGTCACTCCTTCCATCCACAGCTTCTCCCTGCAGAACCCTGGGGAGCTCCCCGGGCAGGCTGAGTGCTGACCCCGGCAGGCGGCAGAGTCCCTGCCCCACCACTCAGCCCCCCGGGGTGCAGGGACCCTGCTGGGAAGGACAGCCCTGGGCACCCCTGCCTGCACACCCACCTTCACACCCTGCAGCCCTCCCTGGGAGAAGGCAGCCGTCATGCCCTGTCCCTCTGATGGTGCAGCAGGGAGCGCTTGCTCTGCAGCACATCCTCCTACTGTACACGAGAGAAGCTCTGAGAGATGTACTTACAGATTCTGTAATCTTTCAGGTGTTCTAACTCTAGGAGATCCCACCAGGACCTGCAGATGCAATGCCCTGCAGCCACACACTTACTCTCTGTCAAGATTCCTCTTGCTGTGAGCTCTCATCATCCTCCCAATCAAAAGTGCTTTTAACCTCTCTCTGCCTCGCTCCTCTCCCTTCGCTGCCTGCAGGCAGTGCCCTCAGCCCTGCTGTGCTTTGCAGAGGAGCTGCTCCTGGGCAGAGCTGTCTCTCGGCAGCGCTGCCCACTTGCCATCAGCTCCCTCCATCCCAGGAGCCCAGCCCAGCTCAGCAGCAGAGGACCAGCCCAAGGCAGCCCTTGCTCTGCCCCCTTGGGGCTCCCTCCAGGTGTCCCTGGGGCTGCAGGGGAACCTGATGTGACACAGGCTGAAGTCATCCCTGATGTTGCCTCCCTCAGCTGGGGAGTCATAGAATCATAGAACCATGTGGTTGAAATGACCTCTAAGGTCATCAAGTCAAGCCACACCTGTCCACTACTAAACCATGTCTCTATCCACCTTATCACCATGTCTTTTAAATACTTCCAGGGATGGTGACTCAACCCCTTCCCTGGGCAGCCCCTTCCAGTGCCTGACAACCCTTTCAGTGAAGAATTTTTCCCTAAGACCTCATGTAAACCTTCCCTGAACAACTTGAGGCCATTTCCTCTTGTCCTATCGCTTGTTACCTGGAAGAAGAAACCACCACCCACCTCTCTACAGCCTCCTTTCAGGTAGTTGTAGAGGGCGATAAGGTCTCCCCTCAGCCTCCTCTTCTCCAGCCTAAACAACCCCAGTTCCCTCAGCCGCTCCTCGTAAGATTTGGGCTCCAAAGCCCTTGCCAGCTTTGTGGCCCTCCTCTGGACAGGCTCCAGCAACGCAACATCTTTCTTATAGTGAGGGACCCAACACTGACCCCTGCATTCGAGGTGCGGCCTCACCAGTGCCCAGGACAGGGGCATGGTCACTGCCCTGCTCCTGCTGGCCACACCATTCCTGATACAAGCCAGGATGCCATTGGCCCTCTTGGCCACCTGGGCACACTGCTGGCTCATATGCAGTCGGCTGTTGACCAGTACCTCCAGATACCTCTCTGCCCAGCTGCTTTCCAGATTTTTTTTTTTTTTCAAAGAAGTATTTCTGCTGGGCAGCTTTCCAGCCACTCATTCCCATGCCTGTAGCGTTGCATGGGGCTGTTGTGATCCAAGTGCAGGACCTGGCACTTAGCCTTATTGAACCTCATAGAACTGGCTGCAGCCCATCAACCCAGCCTCCCTTGGTTCCTCTGCAAAGCCTTCTTACCCTCAGGCAGATCAACATTTCTAACCAGGTTAGTGTCATCTGCAAACTTGCTGATGGTCCACTAAATCCCCACATCCAGGTCGTTGATAAAGATGTTAAACAGAACTGACCCCAACACTGAGCCCTGCGGGACACCGCTTGTGACCAGCCTCCAAATGGATTGAACTCCATTCATCACCACACTTTGGGCCCAGCCAGCCAGCCGGTTTTTTACCCAGCAAAAAGTATGCTTGTCCAAGCCATGACCAGCCAGTATCTCAAACAGAATGCTATGGGAAATAGTGTCAAAGGCTTTAATGAAGTCCAGGTAGACAGAATCCACAGCCTTTCCCTCATCCTTTTACTTGCCTTGCCTGGTGCCAACGTCAGACTGACAGGCTTGTAGTTCCCTGCATCCTCCCTCTGGACCTTCTGGTAAATGAGCATCACATTTGCCAACCTCCAGTGAAGTGAAATTTCCCCACTCATCCAGGACTGTTGATAGATGATGGAAAAGGGCTTGGTGAGCACCTCTGCCAGTTCCCTCAGTACCCTGGGGTGGACCCTGTCCACCCCCATGGACTTGTGTGTGTCTCATCTGCCAAGCAGGTCACTAACCATTTCCTCTTGGATTATGGGAGCTTTGTTCTGCTCTCCATCCCTGCCTCCTGGCTCAGGGGGCTGGGTACTCGGAGAACAGCTGACCTTACTCTTAAAGACTGAGGCAAAGAAGGCATTAAGTAGCTCACCCTTTTCCTCATCCTTTGTCACTATGGTTCCCCATGCATCCAGTAAAGGATGGAGGTTCTCCCTGGCTCTCCTTTTGCTGTTAACATATTTCTAGAAACATTTTTATTCTCTTTCACAGAATTGGCCAATTTACATTCTAGTTGGGCTTTAGCCCTTATAATTTTCTCTCAGCATGACCTTGCAACATCCTTGGAGTCCTCCTGAGATGCCTGCCCCTTCTTCCAAAGCTCATCAACTTTCCTCTTTTTTTCTGAGATCCAGCCAAAGCTCTTTGTTCACCCAGGCCATTTTTCTTCCTCTTTGACTCATCTTTCGGCAAATGGGCCTATTCTTGCACGTCCAGGATTTCCTTCCTTCTTGAAGAGTGTTCAGTTTTCTTGTTGTCCTTCACCCTTCAGGACTGCCTCCCAAGGGACTTTGTCAACCAGCCTTCTGAACAGCCCAAAGTCTGCCCTCTGGAAGTCCAATGTGGCAGTCTTGCTGACCCCCCCTCCTTACTTCTGCAAGAATTGAGAATTCTGTCATTGCATGATCGCTATGCCCCAGGGTTTGCTGCTTTTGTGGGCACCTCATATCTCCTTGAGAGTGCCATCTGCCCTCCACTCCAGCATGTCCTTGCTCTGAAGCAAAGATTTGCATGCACAAGGTCTTGGGTGCTTTTTAGCAGGTTTTCCTCTTCCATGTCTGATCTCAACCCAAATGTGCCAAAGCTGAGGTGCTGCCGCCCAGGAATGCACAAAAGCCACAAAAGCACAGACAGGAGGAGCTGGAGCTGTGTGTGCAACCTCTTCCTTCCACTTCAAGGGACTAACAGCTGAGACCTGTTGGGCCATCCCAGATGGCTGGGGTGCTGTGATGGGTGGGTACAGGATGATTGTGAGACCAGAAAGATGAGGAGGTGCTTGCCATCAGTGTGAAGGAGCTGCTTAGATGTGTGGAGCTCCTCTCTGGGATGAACAAGCTGCTGAGCCCTTGTAGGAGAGTGTCAGAGGAGAGGCTTGGTAAGGGTGACATTGTTGTGGGAGACAAAAAACCTGTTGTGGACTTTAATTCCCCTGGCATTTACCACAAGGGGATCAAAACAGCTTACAAACAGCCCCGGAGGTTACCAGACGCTTGTGACACAGCTTGTGACACAGGTCTTTATAGCACAGCTGCCAGATTGGGCAACAATGCTGATGCTCATCTGCATCTGTTACTCTCAAAGAAGGAAGAGCTGGACATGGATATGAAAGCCAGTGTCAGCCTTGGCTGTCATGAGCATGGAATAGTGGGCTCTCACCTCCCAAGGGGAAGGAGAAGAGAGTGCAGGTGCTAGACCTCAGCGGAGCAGACTTTGGCCTGGTCTTGCGACTTCTAGTGGGGGGTGGGTGGGTGGGGGGGTGGGTGTGTTTCCATGTGAGCAAGACAGAAGGGCAGCAGATCTCCATACAGTTGGTTTTCAATGATGGAGTCTTACAAGTATGAGACTCTACATCTGTCAGGAAAAACAGCAGAGCTATCAGGAGAAAAACTTGGGGAATCAGGAAACTCATGGGGAAGCCCCATAGAAAAAAGGAAGCACACAAGAGGTGCATGCTAGCATTAATACAGAGGAGATCAGAAATATGGTTTGTTTGAGAAAAGCCAGAGCTCCAGTAGAGCTGACAAATGAGAGGGAGTTGAAGGGCACAACAATGAGCTGTTACTACTTGAGGAAGACTTAAAGATTAAACGAAGGTAATGTGTGCCCACTGATGAAATTGCTATGTGTAAGTGTAGAGAGGTGTGAGGAACTCTTGCCATTTGTCTTCCCCAACAAGTTCTCCCAGCTCTGTGTGCCTGTGAGACAGAACCCTAGATATCCAGCAGTGGATGGAAATCAAGTCAGGAGTTACTTGGCTAAGGTCAACCCTTCATAATACATTCCAATAGAACCCGTGTTGGCAACACACAGCATGATACCCAATCCACAGGTACATCTCTGAAGCAGTTCAGGTGAAGGGTAGCCTTGCAAAAGTCATCCTTTGTGTCCCCAGGTGGCCTGGACACTGCTGGTTTCTGTCTCCAGAGAGTGGCAGAGGCTGGATCCCCTTCTCAGGACAGACTCCTTGCCAGGAAGCCACAGCCATGGGGGTAGCTCACCTGGTTCTTGCTGGCACTTCACTCACCATCCATTTTGGTGTAGTTGGTGCATTTCCGTGACTTCTCATAAGCAATGGTCATAAAGGTCCTGTTATGGCCAAGAAAGCTCACCATGAGCTCTGGAGGCAGCAGGGAGGATATTAGTAATCACCAGAGAGCTCCAGGAAGCTCAAGGCCTCTTCTGAAGAGTGAGTGGCCTTGAGCATCAGTGATGTTTAAGTGTGGGAGAGAGGGTTGGGGAGTTTCATTGAGAAAGAAGGGGGTGGCTGATGGCCATGACTGATCCAAGAGATGAAAAGCAGTTGATGTCTGGAGGTGAAAGAGGGTTAGGAAAAGGTTTCTCCTACAGCTACAGCAGGAAGGAAGGCCCCTCCTGTCCAAATCAGGGGTAACAGGGAGGTTTCCTTTTTATGTGCATGCCTCAGCCTGGCAGATGGGGAATGCCCACTGCTGGGCGTGGCTGTGCTCCGTCATCCACATGAGCTCACCTTGCTGACCAGAACTCTTGGATGCAATCTCTGCAGTCCTGTGGACTGATAAGAGTCTAGTTTGCCAAAGTAACCCCCAGCTTGACCCCTATCCACTGCTGCTGCTTCTTCTACAGAGTCCCCAGTGTCCTGCCTCAAATCACAAAGGTCTGGGAGAACTCACTGGTGGTAAGTGAGGCAAGGAGGTCATAGATCGATCTACACCTAATATTAACATAACAGTGTCCCAACAGTCTCTGTCTTCCTTCTTGAACTCTTCCTGATGAAGCAACAGCTCATCTTGGTTCCCCTTGCATTCCCTTTCCAGTTTCAACTGAGTTTTTCTAAGGATCATTGCTGTGCTTCCAGGATGCTGTCATTGAAGACAAGATGTATCCAGGCACGTGGTGAAAATGATTGGTCTGTTCCTTGGCTATATCACCATGGGTGTGAGCAAAGACCCCACTGTGATGTGCTTCGTGTTCACGCAATGCCTGCAGCTGTTGGGTAGAGGAGGGACAGACCTTGTCCCTCTGACGGAACCTGATGACTGATGCCTCTGACTGATGGCAACAGTCAATGGCACACAGGCAGCCAATCGCACTCCCTGTGATGCCGTCTGGGGGGTCTGTCACACACACACCCTGAATGGGCATGGCTTTCCTGTAGGTCTTCTGCTGTTCCTCCAAGCCTGGGCATCTCATGTAGCTCTGTGGGCCTGGATGTGAACATTAAATTGAGGCGATACCCTGAATTCTGTAAGTCAGTGTGAGGATGAACATGAGGCAACTGGCAATGTGGTCAGTGGAGATCTAGCAGCTGAGGAGCAGGAGTGATAGAGTGGCTTGGTGGGCACCTGACATCCAGCCAAGGTCAGCTCAGCACACACCCCTAGGAATAGCTGATGACATTGTGCTTGGGTTCATCTCACTACACGCACACCATGTGCGTGCTGATGTCTCATCGGTACAATGCAGACAGAGGCTTCCAACCTCGACATTTGGTGTCCCTCCATGGAGGGTCAAAGAACCTCTCCAGGCTGCAGTAAGAGGCCAGTGATGGAAATGGTCGTTGTTATTGGCGAGTTGGTGACAAGTGCTCTGGGGCAGCTTCCCCCGGGTGCCCAGTGAATATGGGCACAGACCAGACCCTGCTCTGCTGGTCCTTCACCTCTCTTGCAGGAGGCCTGGCTGTGAAAGGACACTGCCGTGTGCCCCCACCATGCACACTCACACACTTTAGCTGCTCACTGGTGTTTTCTCTCACATATATGTTCCTGGGCATGGTTTTAAGAAGAACGTTAGAAACAGATCTAAGCCATCAGGCACTGCCCTTAGAAGATCCCCTTTCATGATGCTGTGACATATGTCAGCTCTGTCAGAGAGGTGTCCATTGCTTGTCCCTGCCTGCTGGCACAAACTGCCACACACCAGGGCTATATCGAGCTGCCAGTGCTCTCAGGCCCTTACAGCAATGCGAGGGCTCAGAAGGAGAGCATGGAGGCGGAAAGTGAGCAGCTCAGAAAGGCCAAGCACTGGTGCCACCTGGCAGTGCTGCTCCGCATGAACTCTTTTCCCCTCCACCTCTGCACACAGGCACTGCCCCTGCAGCTCCAGAGAAGGTATTGAATAAAGGATCTCAGACAAACAACTCACTACAGGGTCACTTATTTTGTTGCAAAACACATGGAGCATGGCTCATCATTACGCAGTCTCTG
>JAKFQP010001016.1:28939-64564 GCA_023375905.1 Nycticorax nycticorax
GTCCTCCCCATCACCCCCTCCCCAACAACCAGCACCCCATGGACAGGCAGAGCTGAGCCCGGGGGTACAGGGGGCTCTGCTGGGAGGGGGCTTCTTGGGGTGCCTCCCGCGCTGCTGTAAGATCCCCAGGGGAGGGGAAAGGTGGCTGCTGGGGCACAGGGTGAGACCCCGCCAGCTGGGTCATAGAATCATAGAATGTTTTGGGTTGGAAGGGACCCCTAGAGGTCAGCTAGTCCAACCCCCCTGCAGGGAGCAGGTCCTCCCAGGGGTAAGCGCCTCCCTCGCTGCATTGCCTTTTTGGCTTGGGAGCAGAAAGGGAGCCAGCCCCTGCACCCACCAGCCCTCAGGGTGGGTGACGAGCAGACTCGGCAACCAGAGTCCCCCAGGGCAGAGCCCTGCACCTCTCGGGGTCCGCCTCCAAGCGATTACAGGGGTCTCCTCTGATCCACGACAGCGGTGTCGGGGTGCTGGCTCCCCATTCAGCCCCTCTCCTGTTCCCACTGCTGAATTCTCTGCCAGGAAAGGCGCAAGAGGCTTTTACTGGTGGAGAGAAAGGGACTCCCAGCTCAGAGCCCTTCTTCCCTCATGCACAAACTGGGATGTGACAGGGATGGCCACGGTGATGTGGCGCTGGAGCAGGTCACCTCAGTGCCTTTGCACGGAGGGTCCCAGCGTGCCGAGCTCACAGCATCGCCCTGCCAACCCCTTCACAGGACAGGGACACTGCCCACCTGCAAGGGGACGGCAGCATCTCCTGGGGACCACCTCGGAGCTCCCTGTCCTGGCACTTCGCCACTGCCCAGGTTTGGTTTCCAGCGACAGACCCGGCCCCTGCTCCTCCTGCCACCCACGCACCATTTGCTGAACCACGTGGGCAGGATTTCCAAGCTCCCACTTTCTCCACTTTGATACCTATTCCTCTTATTTCTATGGGACTCACCCAGACCCAGTTTCGGGCACGATTTGCAGGAGGAGGCGATGGGAAGCGATAACGGAAGGAATCGAAGAATGACCTGGGCGGCCTGAGCAGCGCCCGGGGCCTGGAGCTGCCCCATGTGCTCGGCCGGGGTCACCCCGGTGAGGCTCATCCCTTGCCCGAGTCAGTCTGGAGCAGGTCAGATCCTTCACATCGCTTGAAGACCATGGGCGGTGGGTTTGGGTATCCCTGGGGGCACAGGCCATGGCCAGGCTGTGCCACAGAGCCCCCTCGGGTGCATCTTCTCGGACCTGAGCAACGCCTCCTGGGGCCGTCAGGATTTGGGTAGCAAGATGGATGTTTCCCAAACAAAAGCCCGCTGGGGATGGGGGATTTGAAGCGAAGCAGTTCATGGCACGTGCTTGACGGCTTCTTGAGCACCACCAGGAGCCCTGAGCACCCAGTGCCGAGCGCTTGCAGCAGCACTGGCATTACATCCGCACCGGTCTCACCTGCGGGACAGCCCCGGCTGTTTGGGAAGAAGTCTGCATTCCCCGACTTTATTTACTGCTTGGTTTAAACGTCCTATTTGCAACAAAGCCACGGCTACACGTTGCCTTTTTGTTCTGAGGTTTGGTTGTGACGTGGCCGGGAGGAAAGCTGCGATGCCGTTTGCCCTTGATTGACTTCGCTTTGCACCTCCGGGAAGGAGAAGGGAGGCAGAGTATTGATTATTCCTCAGTCCCTTTGAAATAAAATATATGGCGCTCATACGTGGGTAAAGCCTTCAGAGAGCATGCACAAGCCGAGGTGCCACACAACCTCTCCTGCTGTTGGCGCTGCAAATTTAATCTATAAGAAGACACCACTTGCCGGGGTTGATGTATTTCATAAGACTGTTAATTTGGTGTGGGCGTGGAGGAATTTCTGCGCCCCCCCAGAAGCACTGCAGAGCCCACGTCCTCACCAAGGTGGTCAGCGAAAGAGCCGTCCCTAGGTTTGCGGAGAACGAAGGGCAGCGTCCTCCGTGGGACTCAGGAACCCACGGCTTTCTCTCCCAATCCATAGGTTTAGCGAAGCTGCTGCTGTTGTTGAGGACTGAAGATCGTGCTGCGGGAGCAAGGTCCACGCCAGCTCTCACTGAGGTGCGACCACGTCCACCAGCAGGCAGAAGAGGGTCAGAGCTGTGTGCCCGTGGGCCATGGCCTCCTCAGCTGGACTGGGCGACCATGAGCCAGCAGGGTGCCCTTGGTGCCAAGGAGGCCAATGGCATACTGGGGGGCATCAAGAGGAGCGTGGCCAGCAGGGCCAGGGAGGTTCTCCTCCCCCTCTGCTCTGCCCTAGTGAGACCCCACCTGCAGCACTGGGTCCAGCTCTGGGCTCCCCAGTTCAAGAAAGATGAGGAACTCCTGGAGAGAGTCCAGAGGAGAGCAACAAGGATGATGGGGGGACTGGAGCATCTCCCCTAGGAGGAAAGGCTGAGGGAGCTGGGCTTGTTCAGCCTGGAGAAGAGAAGGCTGAGAGGGGATCTCATCAACACGTACAAATATCTCAAGGGTGGGGGTCATGAGGACGGAGCCAGACTCTTCTCAGTGGTGCCCAGCACCAGGACAAGGGGCAATGGGCACAAACTGAGACATAAGAGGTTCCAGTTGAATATGAGGAAGAACTTCTTGACTTTGAGGGTGCCCGAGCCCTGGCCCAGGCTGCCCAGGGGGGCTGTGGAGTCTCCTTCTCTGGAGATATTCAACCCCCGCCTGGATGATGTCCTGTGCCCCCTGCTCTGGGTGAGCCTGCTTGGGCAGGGGGGTGGGACTGGGTGATCTCCCGAGGTCCCTTCCAACCCTTGCCAGGCTGGGATTCTGTGATTCTGTGACAGGGCACGTTTCTGCATCACCCATCGCTCTGGCCGTTGGCAAAGCAGCTTTCGGAGTGGCAGGATGCTCCTCTCGAGTGGGACGAGCTGTAGCTTACCCCTGTACCTAGAGCACAGCGTGCCTGTCTCCATTCCCACAGCCAGGTGGACATCAGCTGGACTGGGCCCCTGCCAGGGTACGGCGCGTTTCGGATACCCGCAGCCAGGGGAGCACAGCAGCACACGTCCTGCCTCCCCGGTGCTGGCTGCTGCCCATCACCCTGATTTTCCCCAGCACTTCAGTTAGGACCAGGAGTTTGCAGGATGCAGAACCAGCTGGAGAGACTGATGGGGATGCAGGAAGGAAACAGGGGAAAAAAAAAAAACCAGCATCCACACCTCTTCAAAACCCAAAAAAAAACCCCGCTTCAAAACTCCAGAGCTTATTTTTATCCTTGAAGGAGCAGCATAAAAATCCCAAACTCTGTAGCCAGCTGGGTTCTGGGGGAGGCACGGGGTGAGGAGACACCGGTGGGTGGCCTGCACCCAGCATCACCCCACGCCGTGCCCCTCGCAGCCCGGCAGCGAGCCGGCTGAGCAGAGGGCTCGGGCAACCCCGGGGCTATTTATAGCAAGTTAGAAATGAACCCGGTTTTTATATCCTCATGTCTTTTGCAGAGCTCTGTTCTTACAGGGAACTATTTCAGGAATCCTGAAGGCAACGGGGAGGCAGAGGGAGCTGTGGTTTGGGTTTGAAGGCTGGAAAGGGGCTCGCTGGCCCTGCAGCGGCTCCCCCGGGGGCAGGGACCGTGCGGGCGCTGGGCTGGAAGCAGCTGCCGGCTGGGAACTGCCTCCCCTTGCATAACTGCTGCATTTTTTTCCCCATCAGTAATCTATTGCTCACTGCCACCCCGGGGAGGAACAGCCTGCGTGTATGGGAGGCAGGAGAGCAAATATGGTAAAATATTTGGGCAGCTTCCCTAGGGAAAAAAATCCTGAGTCATTCTTCTACATTACACTGGGGTCTCTATTGTCCCTGGCTGCGGTGGGGCACTAAGGTTGTGCCTTAAAGACTTGCCCACACGAGACCTGGTGCACAGCAGCTTGCCGGAAGGTCGAGGCACGTCCGCCGGAGCCGACAGCATCCCGGGGCCACATCCTTGCGTGCAGCCTGCCAGCCAAACCTGCCAACAAGTCTCAGCACGCCCCTGTGTCCGCCTCCTCCCAACTCGGAAGAGAGCTTCTGCCTCCTTCATAGATGGCCCGAGCAAAGAGACGGCCCCAAAAAGCCCCATCCCTGCAGAGCGGCCGGCGTGGGGCCAGGCAAGACCCCACCAGCAGCACACCCTCCTGCCCTCGGGCACTGGGCTGCAAATCGCTTGAGCTTCCTCCTAAATCCCATCAACGGAGAAATGCTCCGACACCCTTATTCCTGACCGCGTGCCCGTGGACTTCGTGCTGTAGCTGACCTGACCCGACTGAAAGGCAAACAAACCGGGAGAGGGAACGGGCTGCTCTGACTTCCCGAAATGCCCGGTCTCTCCGCTTCCTAGCTTTCTCCCAGGGCATTACTGAAACGTGTCCCTCACCCCCAGGAAGGTTCATCCCTCGCTCATGGTCAGACCGGACCAACCACACTGTTTAGCCTGCTTGGATGGAGAAGGACGATGGGGAGGGAAAAAAAACCCAAACCAGCTGAAACCCAACACTTTCCTGCTGATTTGAAGCAAAAAAAAGCCCGTGACACCCAGGAGGCAGAGCCCTTTCCAGCGGGCACTGCCAGCTCCGTGGCTGATAAGCGCCCGGGCACAGGGTCAGTACCTGCTTGCTGCAGCCGCCGCGAGCCACGGAGCACGGCGAACCCCGGTGGAACCCACGGCATCCCCCTGCTCCCCCAGAGCTCAAAAAGCGTGGGCGCCTGGCCTCCCTCTCCTCCCTGCTTTGAGTTTTGTTTGCATTGGGCAAAACCTCCAAAAATTAGGAAAAATTAGGAAAAAACTAAAGGCGGGCAGGGAAAAGTTTGTGTTTCCCAGGGTGTGTTTTGCTCAGGGCCTGGATCGGGTCTCGCGAGGCGCACGGCACATCCCTCTCTCCCACCGCTCCATGCCAGCCTTGGTTAATGCCCCCCTCATTATCAGCCCCCAGCTCCTGTTTTCTTTCACGGATGCATCTTGGCACTTTCAGTGCAAACTGAACTTCGTTTTCCCTTTATCAGGACCGGCTACCCCGTACGCTGCTGGGCTGGCGTTAATGAGAAACTAACGCTCTGCCCTCAGCCGGGTGGAATACCTGACCTTTCGATGGCGGTTTAGCAAAGCCTAGGTCCCAGCCGTGGAGGTCTCAAGGTCGAGGAAAATGCTGATTGAGTGGGGAGATGTCTTCGGGTTATTTTTGGCCCTGGGAAGCCTGTTTGGCTCCACATCGGCCAAAAAAGGGCTGGATTCGACCTTGATTTTAAGAGGAGACGGGCAGGATGCTGCCAGGCAGCCCCACTGCATCCCTGCTCGCCGGAGCGAGGGCTGTGGCTCTGGTCACAGAGGCAATTTGTGGCTCTAACTTGGTGATTTCCCCCCCCCCCCCCCCGTTGGGAACCCCAGCCTCAATTCAAAAAAAACCTTGTCAGAGATTTAAAGAGAGTCCTCTGCGGAGGCTCGCTCGGACAAGACCCCGTTGTTCTCCTGGGCTCTCCAGACACCTCGCTGAGCAGTCAAGACCCAAGTTCCCTGCTGTCACATCACGTCCCCTCCCCAGGTCTGGCCTGGAGCCTGCAGTCCCCCCAGGAAGCGCTTCATCCCCCACATAGGCCAGCTCTTGTGTTGCTGGAGACGTGGTTTAGCTCCAGCCATGCCCTGACACCCCCCCCGGTCCTGATGGGGTGAGGATAAGACAAGAGGCCCTTGTGTTCCCACCTGGGGCTGCTTTCCCAGGGCTTTGCAGAGGGAAGAAGGTGGCACAATTTCTGAGACTCTTGACCATCTTGGTCATTGCTCCCTGCCTCAGTTTCCCCTTGGGTAGCACCCAGAGTCCTTATCCCCCCCATGTCCCTCGACTCTGCTCCCCAGCACCCTCCCCGCTCCCCAACAGCCTCTGGGCTCAGAGAAATAAGGGTTTCCATCCCAGGGCTCATCCTTATCACCCCATCTCTTCCAGGAGACACAAGCTTTATAGAGAGGAGCTGAACCTAACCTCACCAGCAGCACCGCTGCCGCTCCGGCCGGAGGCCAGCTGGCTCCAGTTCCACCTGGGCATCAGCCGGGATGGGCTCTACCCGCGCTCCAGCCCCACCATCAGCAGGCTCCTCCATGACATGCAGGACTTCACCACCATCAGTGCCGGTAAGCACCCTCCTGCCGCGGGCATGGGGCTGTTGGGGGCTGCACACAGGGCTGGGGGGCTCCAGCCCCACCAGGGCACTTTTGCAAACAAGGCAGGGGCTGTCACTGGCTGGAGGAAGCCCCGAGCCCTGTGCCGGCTTCCCGGCAGGTTGTGTGCTGCACAGTTGCTGTGCCCTTACCTTGAGACCTGTCGAGTGCTGCACCTGAGGAGGTCAAACCCCATGCACCAGTACAGGCTGGGGGCTGACCTGCTGGGAAGCAGCTCTGCCCAGAGGGACCTGGAAGTCCTGGTGGATGACAAGCTGACCATGAGCCAGCAGGGTGCCCTTGGTGCCAAGAAGGCCAATGGTGTCCTGGGGTGCATCAAGAGGAGCGTGGCCAGCAGGGCAAGGGAGGTTCTCCTCCCCCTCTGCTCTGCCCTGGGGAGACCCCACCTGGAGCACTGGGTCCAGCTCTGGGCTCCCCAGTTCAAGAAAGATGAGGAACTCCTGGAGAGAGTCCAGAGGAGGGCAACAAGGATGATGGGGGGACTGGAGCATCTCCCCTGGGAGGAAAGGCTGAGGGAGCTGGGCTTGTTCAGCCTGGAGAAGAGAAGGCTGAGAGGGGACCTCATCAACACCTACAAATATCTCAAGGGTGGGGGTCATGAGGACAGAGCCAGACTCTTCCCAGTGGTGCCCAGCGCCAGGACAAGGGGCCATGGGCACAAACTGAGACACAAGAGGTTCCAGTTGAATATGAGGAAGAGCTTCTTTACTCTGAGTGTGACTGAGCCCTGGCCCAGGCTGCCCAGGGGGGCTGTGGAGTCTCCTTCTCTGGAGATATTCAACCCCCGCCTGGATGAAGTCCGGTGCCCCCTGCTCTGTGTGAGCCTGCTTGGGCAGGGGGGTGGGACTGGGTGATCTCCCGAGGTCCCTTCCAACCCTTGTGATTCTGTGATTCTGTGACTTGGCTGTGGCCCTCAGTGCAGCATTTTTTGGTGCCAACCACGCTGGGGACGCGTGGTACAGCAGTTTAATCCCAACAGGCTGCCTCGGCCGCCCCGAGGGGGCTGCACCCCTCTCTGTGCACAGACGGCGCCCGGGCTGCAGGCAGGGACAGGCAGGCAGTGCCTCCCTGCGTGCCCCATGCAGGGAGGGGGCTCAGGGGCGAGAGACCGAGCCCAGCGGGGTCTCACCGCTCCTCCTGCCCTTGCAGACTACAGCCAGGACGAGAAGGCGCTGCTGGGGGCCTGCGACTGCAGCCAGAGTGAGTGCGGCGCCGCGGGTCCCTGCGCTCCCCCCGCTTCAGCCAACCCCAATCCCCAACTCCTCCATCCTAACCTTGGCAAGGGAAACGCAAAACCAGGCAACGCCAGGCCCTTCTCCCTGCAATTAAACCCCACCGCCCCAGCAGAGGGTGGGATGCGGGTGCCAGGACACCAGTACGCCACTGGTTTCTACTGGGGGGAGGAAAAAGTCCCCAAGAGGACGTAACAAGTGGCTGTTGGGAGAAGCGCTGGAGGGAAATCTCTATGGGACAGGGGAGAGGGAGGAAAAATAGCTGGAGAAGCCAAGGGGAGCAGCTGGGAGGAGCAATGGGATGCACTCACCGGGGTGGAAAGCCGGAGCGCGTAACCGGTGCTTGACCGCGCGCCGGGGCGGCGTTGCAGGCAGCTAACGTCCCCTTTCCTCCCCAAGTCGTGAAGCCCAGCGGTGTGCACCTGAAGCTGGTCCTCAGGTTCCAGGATTTTGGGAAAGCCATGTTCAAGCCCATGAGGTAAGGCACGCCGGCAGAGCCCCCACCGAGCCCCCGTCGCCCCGCGTGGCCATGAACCAAGGAGCCCCCCAGCGAGGGGTGCGAGCCCCCTTGGCATGGACAGGCACAGCACAGCCGCGTCCTCCCTCTCCGGCGCTCAGCTACCTTGACAGCTGAAAAGGTTTAATTATTCTTGGCTGCTTGCACCGTCCCAGAGCTGCCCACAAATAACACCGATGGTCCCACACTGCTTATTGACGTTGGAAATTTCTCATTTCGTAGATGCCACGCGGCCAGGGACCTTGGGACACTTGTCCTCCCGAGAACGTTGCCGTTAGGGACTGCCCATTTCTTCTCTTCCCCAGCTGACTCTGTGTTTTACCTTGTTTCTCCTTGGATTCCCCCGAGTATTTCCAAGAAATAGCCATCAGTCCCCGTTACCTCAAACAAGAGTTTTAAAATTGCTTCCGCACTTATTTCGAGCCCCTTGGGACTCTTGGCATTTATTCCCCCACCGCTTCGCTTGCTGGGCACAGGCAGGGCAGCTGGCAGCACAGCGATGGTGATGGTTTGCTCATCCAGAGAGCAGCCTGCTCCTCTCCCACGGGTTTCCATCCACCCCTGCCCAGTGTCCGGCAGGTCCGGGAGGGGAAGGAAAGTGGCCGTGTGCTCAGCTGAGCCAGGAGGGCTCAGCAATGCCTGTGGGCTTTCCTGCCATACAGCCTCCTGCTTGGGAGGCTGAGCGTGCAAATTCACAAGCAACACGCATCGGGGCACCGTGAGACAGCCAGAAAATGAAGTTAAATACGCTGGTGTCCCCATCTCAGGGATACGAGAGCATCAAACCTGAGCTCTTCTCTGCCTCCCATAGGGACATGAGAAGTCCAACACGGCCTCTAGCATCCCCCAGTGTTATACCCACTCAAAACGCTGTCCTAAGTGGGTCTAAACTCTGGCACAAAAGATTTTAAAGCCCAGAGTCAGCCCTTCTGCCCCCCTTGCCCACCCGGCACCAAGACAGGGCACAAGTGCTGCTCCCCACCACGGCCAGTTGGTCCCAGCTCAGCACTGGGTGCTTTGGGTCCTGGCCTGGGCACCAGGTGCCGCAGCTCTGCCTGGTGGCCCTGGCACCAGGGTGGCCACCCTGCATGGCTGTCCCTGGGCACACCGTCCTTGTGTGCCACCACATCCATCCTTGTGTGCCACCACGTCCTCTCCAGGCTGCCTCCAGTGCCCGCACTGGTGCCCGCCTGCCCTGCCTGGTTAGATTAACCCCCTCGCTCTCTCCCAGGCAGAAACGCGAGGAAGAGACCCCCGAGGACTTTTTCTACTTCGTTGACTTCCAGCGGCACAACGCGGAGATCGCCGCCTTCCACCTGGACAGGTAGGAGCCTGCCGCAGTGCCAGTGGCCGGTCCTCTGCCCACGGAGAGCTTGGGCACGAGAAAAGCCGTGCCGAGCCCTGCAGAGCTGCTTGGCCTTAGACAAGCGATTGCTTTGCAGCACCCTTTCGGGGGCTGCTGTGTTATTTGGGGACAGGGTGGCTCTGGCTCTCATCTGAAGCCCAGGGGTCAGCTTCACCTCGGCCCCTGCACAAGAACAGGCTGGCAGCTGAAGCCCGGGTTGCAATGGGGTCAGGTATTTGCCACAGGCACGTGGTCCCTCCCATGCATCAAAGCACAAAGATGAGCTCTGGGGCGCAGCCTGGACCCCCTCCCCGTGCAGGAGTCACACGCTCAATCAGCAATCAAGGCAGGTTTTGGATTGAGATCAACTGCAGCGATGCAGTTTCAAGCCCTCAGCTAATGAGCAATTAACCTGGCACCCCTTCCCAGCAGGCTTTGTATTTAAATAAATCAAACCCACCCCTATCAGAGGAGAAGGGCAGCAGCCTTCTTCCCTTCAGTTGGCAGAGTATTGAACACCAAGGGGAAGCGATCCCTAACGATGATCGTGGATGGGGGTCTCCAGTTCCCAAGCCCAACTTCCAGCCTAGTCCTGCTTATCATACAAGTCCTGCAGCTCCGACTCCGAGTGAGGGAATGAAGAGAGCCAAATTCCCTTTCCAGCTCTGCCCCGGCATCACCATGGTGGCTCTGCTTGACTCCGCGCCCGTCAGTTTGCCTCTCTGCATCCCAGCTCCACCGCCAGAAAAAATGAGGCCGGGCTGCTTTTCTGAAGTGCTTTGTGGTTTTTAGAGCTGAAAGATGCTAGATGAAAGCAAATGAGGTTGTGGTTTTTTTTTTCTTTAAACATTGCTCAATAAGTAACAGGCTAAATCCTGTTTTGTGCCCGATTCTCAGAAGCAGAGGGCATTACCCAAAGCACAGCATTAGCCGGTTCACCCCGTGTTGCTGAGTCAGCAATAACAGCAGCTTTCCGTGCACCGACATGATTGCCTGCCTGCCCCAGGCCCTGATTTTTTTAAGGATATTTGAGATGAATCAGCTGGGCCTGAACGCCTCTGAGTGGGGTGATCCCAACTCGCCTTGGCCACGTTGTACCAGGTTCAACACATCTTATCTCCATGTCAAACCCAACATCGTAGAAGAGCCTGAAGGGCTGCTCTGCCTCCTGAAGGACCCAGCTTGCATGCGAGGAGATGGGAGAAACCAGTTAGGGAGAAAGATATGAGTCCTGGAGAACATCCAGATTGTTCCAGACGGCAGCTATTAAAATACCAAAATGCAAACTCGGATGTATTTTGGTCCAGAGAGTAAAATGATCCTGGCTATTTACTAGAAAGAAGCTGTGAGAAAAAAAAACCCACGTGGGTGCAGTCATCAAAAGGTCCCTGGCAGAAGGGACGAGGGCAGCATCTGCCGTCCCACGTTGCCATCCCACACAGCAACGTCTCTCTGCGCCGCAGGCTCTGAGCCGCTGTCCCTTTTGTGCAGGATCCTGGATTTCCGGAGGGTGCCACCCACAGTTGGGAGGTTGATCAATGTCACCAAGGAGATCCTGGAGGTCACCAAGAACGAGATCCTGCAGAGCGTCTTTTTTGTCTCACCAGGTAGGCGAGCGCTTGGCTGCCACGAGCTGGGCTTAGACACGGTGGTCCATGGTGGGTGGAAGGGCAGGGTCTGCGTGCAAAAGGGGCCCCGTGCTGTTGAGCAGAAACTGAATTCTTGGGTGAAGCAGATGCACAAAGATGTGGTTACAGCAGAGGTGTCCCTCAGCCCCCGGCTGGAATCAGCTGCCAGGTCTACTCGCCTGCCCAATTTTCCCCATCCTTTCTCCTAGCATGGGGCCAGGTCTGGCCATCAACCAAGATCCAGGTATCCTCCATCAGTCCTGCCAAATGGCAGTTTCACATCCATGATGTGGCCGTGTATGCCACAGTATACACGGTCACCATCACGCAACGGGGAAGAGGCCAGTCCAGGCTACCTTGCAGCCTCCTGCAGGCCATGGCTCTTCTCCCCACTTCTCCTCTCTCTTCTCCTCCCAGCCAGCAACGTGTGCTTCTTCGCCAAGTGCCCGTACATGTGCAAGACTGAGTACGCAGTGTGTGGGAACCCTCACCTCCTGGAAGGGTCCCTCTCCGCCTTCCTGCCGTCCCTCAACCTGGCGCCACGACTCTCCATCCCAAATCCATGGATCCGGTCCTACTCGTTTGATGGAAAAGAGGAGTAAGTGGGTAAATGATGCTGCTTCCCGTATCTGCATTGCTGGGAGCGCACGGGAAGGAGAATGAGCAGGGTACAGACACACAGACATACATACAGGGATTGTACGTCCCGGCAGAGGAAAGCCAAGGTTCAGAGGTTGCCTGTAATTAGTCTAATAGCTCTTAATGCCTGGGAACTGATTGTGTTTGACTTCCAGTCTCCTGCATGCACAAGGAGGGAGATTTGGGTCCTCCTCCTCTCCATCTCCACACAGGAGATGGGCTTTGGGGTGCTGTTGGGACACACCGAGCATGTCTCCCCCTTCTCCTCCATCTCCTGCAGGTGGGAAGTGAATCCGCTCTACTGCAACACAGTGAGGGAGATCTACCCCTACAGCAACGGCAACCGGCTGCTTAACATCGTTGACATGGCCGTATTTGACTTCCTAATAGGTATGATGAAGGGGGAAACAAGGTTCCCTCCTTCCATCTGTCTGCCCTCCCACGCCATGGTGTTTCTCAAAGCCATGCCTTCTGCTCCAGAGACAGTTTGGGGAGATGCTCTCTCCCCACAGCCAGCACAACCCCTCCTGATGTGCGGGCAAGGGGGAGCCCCCAGGCCCACCCCAACCCACTCCCCAGGGGGGGTCCAGCAAGATGAAAGCAGCAGCTCTGAGCATCTTAGACACTTCCAGCAAGGCAACAACTGTTTCACGCGGATCTGAAAGAAAACGTAGGATAGTTCAGAAAATTACTTGGCCACCTGCAAGGGAAACTCTGTTCCTCTGTCTGCCCTTTACCAGGGAACATGGACCGTCACCACTATGAAATGTTCACCAAGTTTGGGGACGACGGCTTCCTCCTACACCTGGACAACGCCAGAGGGTGAGGCTGCGGGAGGGCGCCGGGGAGCTGGGGAAGGGGTGGGCAGGCACTAAAGCTCTGCACTCTCTGCTTACCCCCCCAGGTTCGGGCGGCATTCCCACGACGAAACGTCCATCCTGGCCCCACTCTCCCAGTGTTGCATGTAAGTGCCAGCTTCATCTCCCATCCTAGACACGTCGGTGTTCCCACCGTAACGGGCTGGCAGCGCTCGCTGCTGGAAGTCACCCAGCAGCACAGGGAAGACCCCCCGCTAAACCCAGCCAAGGGCCAGGCACCAGAGCATGGGAATGACAAGTTGTCCCTGAAACCGGGATTAAGCTTTTCTCTCAGAGTGTTAAACTCTGTTGTGCTGCAGCCTGCTACGGTCTCATACAACCATCCTGCCTGGATACTTTCCCGTTGAAGCTAAAAGACCTTGCAAGCGTAAAAGCTTTCACTGATAGACCAGGAGACACTGTCCATGGGATCAAACCCTTCCAGAGGGGTCTCCTAGCATTTCCCAGCCCATCGACGTGAGGTGCTATCAGCCCCATTTCTCTGAAGCTTGGAAGTCTCTATCCAAAAGCCTGGTAGAACTTTAACACAGCTAATCAGGTTCCTTCTTCCCATGGCATTAAGCAGAAGCTCATCAATTTTACTACTTGAATCCTATCTTCCCCCTTTATTAATTCACATAAATCATCAGCTCAAAGCCGAATTTAAGAGACAGAAAAAGCTGCTCTTCCTTGAGGTTCCTCTTTAGGAGATGCCTAACCTATCTCCTCGCTGTACCTGCTCCAGCTCAGCCTCTGGGTGTTATCTGCCCTCTCTCCCCATACGCTTGTATTACTGGATTGAATTTTAAGAACTGTTATTTGCACCCAGGGAGTCTTTTCATTTATAATTGCAGGCTCGCAGCAAATCCTGCTCACAAACTCCTATTTTGTGCAGTTTAACTCTGCCTCTTAATTTGACCTGCATACAGTAAGACCCACAGGTTAGATCACAGAATCCCAGACGGGCAAGGGTTGGAAGGGACCTCGGGAGATCACCCAGTCCCACCCCCCTGGTCAAGCAGGTTCTCCTAGAGCATGTTACACAGGACAGCGGCCAGGTGGGCTTTGAATATCTCCAGAGAAGGAGACTCCACAGCCCCCCTGGGCAGCCTGGGCCAGGGCTCGGGCACCCTCAAAGTTAAGTTCTTCCTCATATTCAACTGGAACCTCTTCTGCTTCAGTTTGTGCTCATGGCCCCTTGTCCTGGTGCTGGGCACCACTGGGAAGAGTCTGGCTCCGTCCTCGTGACCCCCACCCTTGAGATATTTGTATGTGTTGATGAGATCCCCTCTCAGCCTTCTCTTCTCCAGGCTGAACAAGCCCAGCTCCCTCAGCCTTTCCTCATAGGGGAGATGCTCCAGTCCCCTCATCATCCTTGTTGCCCTCCTCTGGACTCTCTCTAGGAGTTTCATCATCTTTCCTGAACTGGGGAGCCCAGAACTGGACCCAGTGCTGCAGGTGGGGTCTCCCCAGGGCAGAGCAGAGGGGGAAGAGAACCTCCCTCACCCTGCTGGCCACACTCCTCTTGATGCCCCCCAGGATGCCATTGGCCTTCTTGGCACCAAGGGCACCCTGCTGGCTCATGGCCAGCTTGTCATCCACCAGGACTCCCAGGTCCCTCTCGGCAGAGCTGCCTTCCATCAGGTCAGCCCCCAGCCTGTACTGGTCCTTCCTATTCTTCCAGACCCACCTCCCAGAAGCAATTCTTAATTTAGTTCTCCTTGTAAAAGACAGTGGTAAGAAGACCCGCAAGTCGCACCTTGTAATAAGCCAACTAGGGCCAAGAACAGCGCAAAAGCCATGCGTGCTGCCTGAGGGAGACACACAAAACTTTGTTTCCCACAACAGCCAATCCATTTGGAGTGGAAGAGCATCCAAACACCACGTGGAAAGGAAATAAGGTTTCTTTGAGTAAGTAGAGAGGCCACAGATTTCAGCCTGGACTCAGCCCACCGAGTCACCCCCTCGTCCCTACGTGAAGTCAAGCAGCGTACACCTAAGCAGGAACAAAATCCTCCAGCCCCTCCAGACAAGAGGGACCACTCAAACCACAGGGATGCTGAGAAACAGGCTGCTCGCTTCCCAGTTAAACACGTTCCTCTCATTCCCAGCCGAGTTCTTCTCCAAGTTTGGCTTCCAGATTTAACTCTTTGGTATTTTTAGCTGCCTTTCACAGCTCCCACACCAGTCCTTGTCCCACACGTTGAAATCTGCTGCTCTCCCCTCCCAGCGTTGCGCCGAGCGCAGTAAATTGCCCAAATACAGCAAACGGCACAAATACAGCCACGCCGTAAGAGATGGTCCTTTTTCCCCAAAGGGTCAAAACCCTCAACAAGGCACAGATAGGCCTGAAAACAGCCCCCACGTAACCCGGCTCACGTATCTTCCTGGCTGATACAGTCTCTAGAAGGCTCTGGGTCAAATCTTGAACCATTCAGTACGAAGGCAGGGTTACAGCTGCCCTGCGGGAGAGGAGCAGGGCCGGTGGCAGGATTTCCATCTCATGCTCCTCTCCATATTCTGCCTTTTTCCTCATGCAACCGTTACCGCATTAAATACACCATTCCCTCAGGTCAGGCTGTGCCGTTCTCCACCTCCAAGCCCCACTGCTGTTTGGACCAGAGCAAACGCAGCTGGTGCTTACCCACAGCAGCAACTCAGGGTTCCCCCCTTGCCCGGGAGAGCGCACCCCTGCTCCTTTGCTGCAGTTCGCATCTGCTCTGTGCAAGGCTTTCTCTGGCAGCAGCAGAACCTCACAGCCATGCTCCGGCAGCGATTTAAAGCCTCATGGCCAGCCTTAGCGCTTCATCAACTGATTTTTTTTTTATTATTTTTTTTTTGGAGGGATATGGGGAGGGGGGCAGGAGTATTAATGCAAGCCTGGCAGCGGGCAGCCAGGACAGCAGCCCCCACGCCAGCACTGTGCGGGAGGCAGGCGGCCACAGTGCTGTTCTCCCTCCCTTGTGCGGTGCAACAGGCATCACCGACCCAAGCCAGGCAACCTCACCTGGCTGCTCCAGAGCACCACGAGCAGCCGCTGCAATCCAGGCGCTGCTCGGCCAGGCACACGGCAGCCACAAGCCTTTCCCCTGGCATCTGACCAGCGTGCGTCCTCTTGCAGTTGCAGAGAGCCAGATCACCGTCCCCCCATCGATGCCCTGGGTAAACATCAGGCATACAAAGGCAAATTCTGGAGCTGGTTAAAGTGTTTCTGACTACACCTTTTTCCATCTGAAAATTCTGGCTCAGCTAAATAGGAACGGCTCCACGAACACGGACTACTTTGTTTCCAAAACGTAAAGGGCAATAATTAAAACCACGGATTAATTTCACTATTAGAGATGCTGAAATCAAAACACTTTTGCTGAGGATTAAACAAATGATTTCAGATTCCTTAGTTTTGTTCCCAGAAGTATTCCAAGATGACAGCTTTTCTTCCCACTTTCTGTCAAAGGGAAATAATATTTAAATCTCAGTACCTCTTAAGGTGAAAAGTCAGAGTTCAATCAGTTCCAGGAAATGTTGTTCAGAGCTTTGACAGAAGACTTTTTACTCATTCATGCCTCTTCGTTTCACCTCCCCTTCTGCCCCCACCCCATAAATGTCATCCTTGGGAACATGGCACTACCCTGCAGTAATCTGGGGAACTGGGTCATCTCTGACAGAGGAGAAACTCTCATTACTGACAACTTCCATCACGTTTTTCTCTCTGATGGCAGAAATCTGCAGTACAAGTACTCTGCAGTCTGGAAAAACAAAGGAAGAAGCAGAGGTTTCTGCAAAAATTTTAGTTTCCTTCAAAAAGGGAAAGCTTTTGTTCCAAAGTTCTTTGTCAAGTATCTTCACCCATCTCTGCCCTCCCGCCTTCCCCTACTACCAAGGGGCTCAGACAGCAGGTTCTTGCTAGGATGCCACAAGACGTTTGCTCTAAGATGTCCAATTTCTTTTTTTCCAGAATAAAGAGGACAACGTTATTACGACTCCAACTCTTGGCTGAACCAGAGTATCGGCTGAGCGACGTGATGAGGGAATCCCTCCTGCAGGACCGCCTGGCACCTGTCCTCACCGAACCCCACCTCTTGGCTCTAGACAGACGGTTACAGCTTATCCTGAAAGCTGTGAGGAAATGCATAGACACATATGGAGAAGCCAAGGTGGTGGCCAACGACACCACACAGCCCGAGGCTCCTGCGTCTGACAGAGTGAAGCTGACCACTTAACCAGTCCTTAACTCATGCTCAGAGGTGGGGAAACCCCTGCAAGGCAAGTGCTTTAATAGCCAGTAATTTCCATCTGCAAACACTTGCGGAGACTGAGAGGGGAAACTCTTCAGAAGATCTTCAAGAACCACACTGGGATTCTATGCTGGGTGCTCAGCTGAGGCTTCTGTGCTTGGCCAGTGGCTGGTAAGTTGTGGCCTGACTGCAGCAGACCTTTACACCCTGAACACCAGCTCTCTGACGGGAGAGCAGAGATCTCCTGTTCTGTAGCTGGTCATGCCCTTGGGAGGGCAGGGGAACACATGGCCATTGGTTTGCTCAACCTGCACGGGATCTCGGTCTTGCTAGTGAAGGACACAAACTAGATCCAAGGATGAGGCTTGAATAAAGAGATGCCAAGAGCATTTTCCTCTTACTAAGTCTCTGTTCTGTAATCAAGACTGTGTATTTGAGAAAAGAGCAATCTTACTTCACCAGGGCAGTATCTGCCACTGAGACAAGATAGCACGTTGGTTCAGCATGGTCCGACTGAAGAGCATCTGCACAGTACTCACCATCGAGCCTGTCCATTGCCTCTTGGTCTCTTCAGCAGCTATCAACCCACTCCATTTCAATCCATGCATGTTGCTCAAAAGCCCACTGCCTCACAGGGCAGTAGAACTACTACTTTTACCTGCCACAGGGGTGGAAGAGCCAATCTGGGTTATAAGAGAAAGGCAGGTACGTATTGCCCCAACCCCAAGGAAGAAACAAAACAAAAACTGCTCAGAGGCACAGGACTGTATTTACAATTCAAGAAGCCACCCACTTCTGGTGAAAACATTTCGCCAAAGTGGGGGGACCTATCTCAGGTCATCGCCTCACTTCTCATAGCTTTAAAATCACTTAAGTTGTCAGAAGTCCGTGGAGAACAGAAACAGTACACCCCCTGCCCCACCTCCATGCATTTTGAGATGCAATAGGAACTGGAGACCAAAGGAGAAAAAAAAAAAAAAGATTGGGAAGGGAGTTTTTGGAGGTCGTTGAATTTGTAGTTTCCCCCTTGCCTCTCAACAAGACTTAAGAATGGTTTGACTACTGAAGCTTTCTTTAATAGCTTTTTCCTTTAACTGTTCAAGAATGATTGCAGTGAGCTTTTTGGCAGCCTAGGGAAAGTAGTTAGGAACTTTGTTGATAATTTATCATCCTTAAGGAGAAAAAAAACCCACCACAACCAATCTACTAGAAGCTCATTCTAAACTAACTGTTACGTTAAAGAAAAACCATCGACAGCACCGCAGGCCTTTCAGAGGAGAATCCCAAACCCATAGTACAAGTGGTGTCAGGCAGCAGTTGTTAGCAGGTTCTCCACAAGCTGCTGTGCCTACCCCTGGCTCGTTTTCTCTCATGGGTTGGAATTTTTCCCAACCTAAAGGGAACTCAGTGACACGGCCAGTAAGTGCCTGGATCATGCAAGGAAGGAACAAAGCTTGTTTGGCCACAGCTATTGTTTTTCACGGGGGATGGTGCTGACATTTAGTTCAACCCCACAATAATTCTACCATACACCCGCCTCCATGCTGTTAAAACTACAGAAGAGACTGTAGTCCTAACTCGAGTATGTCCCTGCTGGTGCCTGTTCTATTTATTTGTACGAGGAAGTTTGGAGCATGTCTACTTAGTAAAGAGATTCCTCCAATATTCTGAAGCTACCAAGGTTTAGCAGAAAACCCCAGACAAACCCAACCAGTCAAAAAACCCCAAAACAACCCAACCCACACCATGCTCCTTTAGCCTCTCCCAACTTGTGATTCAGCTGTGTCCTTCCATTTCCAGCTTTCAAAAAAGCAAGGTATTAGACAGCCTCAATCAAACAATTTTCAGCATTGGTGGGTTTACAGACCTTTTTACTCTTGTGGACAGAGAACAGATAAAAATAAAAGGACTTCACTCACTCTTGGCATGCAGAGCACAGCAGTTATTGCAGTACCGGACGCTGGACTCCCCAAGTTGTATCTCCCTCTGCTGGTGACTTTTTGTGTGCTTACCACACGTGACAAGCCCAAAATTACTTTGGTCGGTGTCATGGAATGGTTACTGTTGGCTGCTTGAACAGGAAGAACATGGCAACAGAAGATAAGTTTAAGTGTATAAGGTCGGAAGTGGAAATTTTAAAGTTTCATTTTAGGTAATAAAAAAAGAGTTTTCAGCCTTTTTGTTTTGGTCAAGGGGATGGGGAAAGGGAGGGTAGGATGAAGGAAACAAACCCGTGGAAATTTAAATAGCTGGTACACTAACAGGGATTGCAAGGTTGTTCTCTTCTTATTTTTATTCTCCTTTACACGGTACCTTTTTAATGTATCTTAAAGTTGGGTGATAGCTTTCTCAGAGCTGGGTGCAACACATACCCAGTCTGAGCTATTTCAGGTCCTCACTCTTCAAATTTTTTCCTACTTCATCATAGGGTGAAACTCCCCCTCTTCTATTTCTCCCTGCCTGTCCACCAGAACTCATTCACAATTAATCATCACATTTAAAACTTCCATTAAGGGTATGCATAGAAGGGAGCAGACAACTTACAGAAGCTTATGAGCTCCAGTGACAGTGGCTGGGCATTATCAGCCTTAAGAGACCAAAGCAGCATGAGTTACTAAGAGACAAGCAAGACACAGGTACCTTCTCCCTTCAAAAGCAGTTGTGTGCACCCAATGCCAGAACTCCGGAGAAGTTCCCAGGTTGCAGGCACAGGCTGGCTCATGGAGACCAAGCTCTCCGGCAGGCTCCAGAGGGAAAGGTTCAGTTGTGCTGTACACCAGGACTTGAACTCAAGCCTCCAGAGTTAAAAAAAAAAAAAGCTAATCCATTAAGCTGCTTAGTTTCTACCACCTCATTAATAATGTATCCTCTAAGGCCAAAGGAAAACACAATGTAGGGATGGGGAGAAAAAAAAAAAAAAAGAAAGAGACCGATTGCATTTAAGAATTTAAATCATTTTATTGCTTTACCTGCCATTAGGACAATCTATAACAAAAGGAATATAATATAATATATTAGCACATACAGTAAGTCAGACTTATATAGTCAGGTAACAATACAAAAATGGTCCTCTGATTGACTATAGCTTTCTAGGGCAATAGACTTCATAAATTCGCTAAAGGTGGACTAGCAAAAAATTACTTCTAAAGCCCTGGATGTTAGCTAAGGCAAAACTATGCCAATTGTGGTTTCAAACATATTTAAATTGCACACAAAGGTAAAGCTATAACTGTGATTAATATTTAACTCAGACTTAGCTGATTTATCTTAAAATCTTGTAGGTAAAACTACAAAAGGGAGTAAACAGCAAGCTAAAAAGATGCAGTAGTGAAATTTGATTAGAAAGCCTTATATAAAAAAAATGTGCATTTTTTTGTGGAGCTCTAACTAGTTTACACAGTTTTTGGTGCCTTAAAGTAACACAAAGAACATATATGAAGAAAAAACCTGGATAGAGTCAAAACTTAAGAAAACAGTTTTACCAATAAAAAAAAAAAGGTAGCATTTGCTTACTCCTTAAGGACTCTGGCAGAAATCCTCTACTCAACATCTTCTGAATAGAGAACTCAAACCACAAGTGTTTAAATCCCATTATTGGGATTTCAGGTTTGGAAATACCCTGAAACCTTTTGTAAAGTCTTGATACCCTCAGCATTACTTTGCGTCAATTAGCAGGCTCTTTCTGATTATCTACATGCCTGGGAGAAAGCGTGTTGAATTTGAATCCGTATCACCTCAGAAAAGAAATGAACTGAGGGCTCCATCACTAGAAGTAGTTGCACAACAAATGCAAAACTGCTTGCTGTCACTCCCAAATACAAACCTATGCTACTTTATATAAATTACAGTTTAAAGGAAACTTTAAAAATTGCCTACCATTATTGAACCGTGGAATTCAGTAAAAACTTTTGGGAAGTATTGGTGCGCACAGAATAATGGAACACAAAGCTGATAAATACTGAAATACATTTAAGACTCCGCAACATATTGAACTTGGAAAAAAAGAGTGAGTATGAAGTAAGCGTCATGTAAATTCCATAAGCAAGGAAAAAGAATGCACCTTTTGTATTTAAACTAGATTTGTAATTAACCATTTTAAAAACTATGAATTGACCCATTTAAAAACTTAAAATAACCAAGTGTTGCAGGAAAGTTAAAACATTCACTTGTTCCTGCCTCACATTCTCTACCAAGAATAATGGCATCTATACAGACCAGCAGTCTTGCCTCCTGCAACAGATGCTGGCCATAAATACTCAATATTTATTTTCCCTGGTAACAAAGGGTCACCTGAACTGATGATCATTGTTTAAAAAGTCAACTGAGGAATACAAAGCAAGCAAGAGTCACAGGGAAAATAAAATATTTGCTTCCAATTTCTACACCCATCTAAGTACTTGAACATTCTTAACAGCTGGACAGCTGCACCATTCTTACGCTAATCTACGTACTAGAGACCAAAGTTAGGCATTGAATCTAACATTTGGTTCTTGCCACTTTGAACAGGAAGAGTTTTAAATGGCATATCTATCGCTGAAGAAAGAACAAGAAAAAAAAATCAGCTGCGGCGAGTCAGCAAAGTAAGTAACGACTGCAGTAGTTCACCAGAACTATTAACCTTGAAAGCTTTGATTTACACTTGACAAAAACATAACTAAGCGATCTTAAACCAGCAGACACAGGAACATTTATACTGTTAAATTCCAGCTGTGGCTTTCTTAGCAGCTGATGCCTCACGACTGAACCCAGAATTACAGTACCCAGAAAATTAAAAAAAAAAAAAGAAAAACCCCAGGCCCCAAGAAGCTCAATTACAAGGGCAGTTCTCATTTGAAAAGAAATACAGCAGATTATGACAACAGCCTTAAAATCTGTCCAACAATTTGAGAAACACCTTTAAAAAAATTTTTTTCCCCCCGCTCTCTCTTGTCACCTCCTTACTCTATGGCAACTGGCATGGTGCCAGGAGATCTCCCTCTCACTGAAGCAAGGCTGCATTTGCCCAAGTCGGACACTGTTGTACAGCGAGAAGCCGTAAGAGCAGACATCTCCATAGAACTTTTTCTATTAATTTAATGGGACAGAGAGCACAGAACTAATATGCTCTAAATTAAAAATAGTGCCATGATAAGCAATTTTTTTTTTCTTTTTTTAAACAGACAGGAAGCTGCAAATGCCAGTGGCAATGTGGCTCTGCACAAGGGTAATAAAGCAGTCTGCATTTGTGAAGCATGTTTTGGATAGGGAGGAAGGTTTCAGACAGACAGCGATACAAAACTGTTGTACTGCTGGATGTTTCGCTTGAGAATATCCGAGCACGGACCCAGGACACGTTCAAATCGGGGTCGATCAAGCTTTACACATTTCAACAGGCCACGAGCAACAACTGTGGCAGCACGGGGACGGTTCATCAACAGAGCTATTTCACCTAGGGCAACAGGAAAGGGTGAACAGCGTTAAAAATCAACGTGCAAAAGAGCCAAAGAAATTACCCTGTTGTATTTCAAACTGCTGCAGGAATTGAACAGAAGGTAATCCAAGTTTTAACACAAATCAGAACAAGTATCTATGTAGTTACATTACAAGCAACTGTGAAGGCAGTTTAAAAAAAACTACTCGATTTTTTTATTAAAAAGCCTGTCCACATTCAAGACTCTCTGAAGAAGGCCTAAAGAATTTTCAACATTGGTTCCATTTGAGGAAAGGTCATGTTTCAATTAACCACATAATTTTCCTAGCCAACAATGAGTTATTTTTCTAACATGTAATGTATGCTACTGTTCAAGTCTGATGTTTCTAGGAAACTCAGGACAAGACGACCATGGTATTGAAGTAAAAAATGTTAATGCACAAGCCTCTGACCCATAGCTAGCCAGAATCATGAACCCAACTTTGCCACGGGGCTGTGGAAGATTGGTATCTTGAAGTCCCATTGGATTCTCATTTCTTAAGTTATACACAAAGACACCAAAATCTTCCTTTCAAACACCTGTGACAACTGCTAAACAACATATTTGGAAATGAGGTTTTCAAGAAGCCCCTGTTTCCATCAGTGATAACAGCTACTCCTAACATTCCTAGCATCAAAGTAACCACAACATCAACTTGTTTGTTTGTTTGTTTTTAAGCAGTTGGGCTGGTTATCTCCATGTTCAGGACTGAGGAAAGAATTCAGTGCTCCTCGGAGAATAAGTTTGCCTGCAGAAAGGATGTTCAAAAGAAATGAGAGAAAAAAAACCCCAAAACTTTTCCTCTCTGCCCAGTTAAAACTCTTGAACTCACTAGCCTCCAAAACACAGGCTTGCAAAAGAATAAGTAGGTTCTAAGGGAGAATTAAACCCCTGGGGGACAGGTAAGAGTGGGAAACTCAAGAGTGTGCATCAAGGGAAATATTAGAAGAGAATGAAATGACATACATAGAACAAAAATCCAGTACTAGATACTGAGCCAAGCAGACCTTTGGCCAGATCCAGTACTATTAGTGCACTCTTGAGTACATCCCACTTCAGGCCCTTGCAACAGAGTATTTGCTGATTACATCATCTACAAAGCTGAAATAACTGAACAGACAGCCGGAAAGCTTTAGGAAGAGGACTGCTTAGAAAGAGCAATAAGGAGAGAGGACCTACCTTAAACATGAGAGGGGAAAAAAAAAAATAGGCTTTTGTGTGCATGTGTGGAGAGAGGGAAGTATTTAAGCATTAAATAGTAGGTTCTGAACAGGTTGCTTGCTTTGTTTCAGAACTGCAAGCCACTTTTGTTCTGAACCCAAAATAAGGCCGCCAGGAATATCTTGTTATATACTGTTACATGCACCCCAAGAACGCTCTGTGAGCATACATATCCAGTCCTTATCTGTGATCCAAAATACATCAACATGGACTACACAAGTGATTAGTTCCATGTGAAGATTATTTCATAGTCTTCACGAGTAAGTATTTACAATAGGATCTGAGCCTTTGTCTTTGCCAGCACACGTAAGCTTTTTCAAGCCAAAGCAACTTAAACACCACATAACTTTTGGCTGAGTAAGAACACCTTCAACAGAAGGAGAAAAGACCCTGATCTGCACTTAGGAGGCTACATCCAGAGTACCACACAGTTTCGGGGTCCCCAGCACAAGATGCTGACAAAGCAGCGCAAGTCCAGCAGTGCCACCCAGATGGTTATGGGACTGCAGCACAGGATGTACAAAGGGAGGCCAAAAGAGCTGGGTTAGTCCGACCTGGAGAAAAGAAGGCTAAGGAGACAATCTTAACGCTGTCTTCAGCTGCATAAATGAGAGATTATAAACACAAAACTAGACTGCTCTCTGCACAGTGAAAGGCAGAGAGAAAGCAACCAGTTGCAGAACAGGAAATTCTTGTCAGGCATAAAGGAAAAAAAAAAGTTCTTCACAACAAGGCTGGTTAAACTGAAAGAAGCTGCCCAGAGAGGTTGTGGGATCTCCATCCCTGGAGACACAAAAGACTCAGCTGGACACAGCCCTGAGCAACATGATGCAATTTCAGAGTTAGCTCTGCTCCGAATAGGGAGCTCAGACCAAATCTCCACCAAGTCCCTTCTAAATTGAAGTGCTCTGGAACAACCACGCTTCTGTGACATGTGTGCACACCTGAATGCCAAGCGACTCTGATGCTCACCTGACATTGAGTGAAACCACACAAGTTAGGATGGATTTACTTAATTACTGTTTTGGCTATCAGTATCATCCACAGCAGTCAGCACAGCACAGGTAAAATGGTGACAGTGGTGTATGTAATCATAGCTGTCACTACGTAACTCACCAAAATAATCAGAAGGTGCCAGTCTGCCCACTTCAACAAATTCTTCATTTTCTGATCGACGCTGTAACACTGCAGCTGTGCCCTTTAATAAATCACAGCAATTAAACAATTGGAATTTCCAGCATCGCTTGAAACATTGAATTCCACAAGGAATCAGCTGCTTTGTAGAAATAACTGTTATGATGTCTGTCTTTAAAAACCACTTCACAATCCTTGCATAGTTCACCAGACTGCTGTATAAAGCCAGCTGGTCCTCCCTCCTCTCTAAGCATAAAATGTCTTGGGTATTTATGTATCCACAGCACTGATTTCTTCCTGGCTTTCCTCACAACACTAAGAATATTACAGTATGACTAGCAAAAAAACCTCACCCAGACAGAAGACAATAATACCACTAGCAAGACATGACTAGCTATCTAGTACAGGTCTCTGCTCTTCTGAAAAAGAAATAGGTTTCAGCCAGAAACTTGTTACTTTTTTCCTGGGAGTACCATTTATAAACACAGCAAAACTAAATACAAGCTTCTGCATGTTCAGTGAGATTATATTTATTTAGCAATTCTTACATTTTATTTTTCTCCAAGTGTCTATTTAGGGGCAGAATAAGCCATGTTAAAAAAAAAAGTGAAGTCTGAGCTCAAGCTTTTAATTTTGACTTTACTTACCTCTAAGATAATGAAGAACTCATCTCCTGGCTCTCCCTGGACCACAATCTTTTGCCCATCCTCAAACTGTACTGGTTCCAAGGCATCTGCTACAGTGAGACGCTCCCACTTGTCCAGAGATTCTGCAGAGTTAACAGTTCATTAATAGATTATCTTTTCAAGGCACAAATTATACTTTTTGATCTGTCCTTATACAGAGGTCAACCTATTTCTGGCTACATTTGTGCCTCAGATATCAAGACCTGAATTAGAATCATTTTGGAATGATGAAGAAAAAAAAAAAAACAAACAACAAAACCAAAAACTGACTGCAAAACCTGTACTAACAGACTACCACAATAGCCTGTAATCAGGCTGTTGGGTAACAGCTTTATTACAATATGGCAATTTATTTCACTTCAGAACAAAAATCTTCTCACTTACCCAATATAGATACTTTACTAAGGAATTCCTCGTACATCTTTCTCTTTCTCAAAGTACTCCCCTACAAGAAAACAAAACAAAAACCCAAGCACACAAAGTAAGTTTTCTTTCTACTTCATGTTTTACATGAGGCTTCAAATAAAACTTAAGATAAAAATATATTTAACCAGACATACCACACTGTCTCTCACAGACCCCAAACTCACAAGATTGTTTTCAAATTTCATTATTTCAGTAATATTTCAGAGTTCAGCAACATTCATAAAGTACTTAGCATTTATTGCAGCCTTAGTGTTTCTTAAATGCATTCTTACTGTATAACCTTACCAAAATTCATAAATATGCTCAAGTTAGTTACAACTGTTGTTCACAGGCACTACTTGACAAAAATAGCAAGCAAAACAGAACAGAATCAAAACACCTGACAAGCTAACCCGCAGGTATTACATTTTTAGTCCAGTTTAATATTGCATTGGTATTGTTTTGTTCACTAATACAAGATTCCTCACAGCCCCATGCCTGCAACCTTTCTGACTACAAAAGAGAGAGCAGGATTTTGAATAAATAGCTCCAGCAAAGGAGGCAGAAGACACAGACAGAATGTCAAATGACCAGCATAAATCGAGTAAACAGTAAAACCAAAAGCATAACTCTAAGTTACACACACAGCTTACTTGCGTCAATGGCATAAGCCACACATCAGCTAGAAAAATACTTGCCATCAGGATCCTTCTATAGCTATCTCTATCGATGCCCCACAACTTCACATTTGTCTTCGCTTTGACAGTTGCAGCACGAGGAGTTCCATATATAAGGGCAAGTTCTCCAAAGCTTCCACCCTCACCAACGCTGGTTGCCCACTCGCTGTTCACATAGACCTGAAAGGCAAGCCATGGCCCACGCCGCTTGTGAGCTGGTCAGAGACAACACAAAGCTCCTGCCACCCTGTATTTCCTTTGCAGTAAAGGAAAATTCTCACATCTGTACAAGAGTTGACCGTTTTGGGGTTTCATCAACACTTCAGAGCCAACCCCGGTCCCAGCCACAATTTTTGCTTTCATTAACAAAGGGATGAAACTTCTACATCACATGCACAGAGACTGCACACAGACTCCTGAGACCCTTTGATAGGAAATAAAATCTTAACAAAGTCTCTGGCGGAGAAAGCTATGGTTTGGATGGGGAAATAAAAAGCCTGATCATTCTTAAAGCCTGTCCCACACCTCAGCTAGACTCCACCCGGCACTCCTGAAGCGTTAATATTGTGTTGGTTTCTGAATCATCCATTTTGAAACTCAACACAACTCACAGTCTGTGCAGATTGAGATTGAGCAAAGAGGCTCCAAAGAAAAAAAAAAAAGCTCCTACAAGTAAGAACTTACTATGAAAAAAGCTACTAGAGGAAGGACCTGTAGAAGACACCTACAAATACCAGACTATTCCTCTGCTAGGGATGAACATGTCATTAATAAACTACCAATGATGCTTACATCCATTTCTCCTTGATCAACAACATAGAAGTTATCACCTTCATCACCTAAAGAAGAAAAAAAAAATATTTTTGAATGCATGCTAAAGAGAGAGTAAAGCTATGCAAGCATTCATGTTTCACAGAACTGGAACCTCTGCCAGCTTTGATGCTTAGAATCTAATAAGGTTGGCAGAAACAAATTTTGCACAGCTTACAGGGTGAAATTTCACATTTTGCTGATTTCACACTCCTCTCAGTCCTGTGAAAGAGGCCATCTACTGGTATGCAGGAGATCAGCAGCATTTCCAGGATTACTGGAAAGGCGTACGGGATCCATAAACTGACATAACATGTTCTACAGAGCCATCAAATGACAATCTTTCCAGTAGACAACATACGCAATGAAACCACATCTTCCTACAATTGCTCCACTCCTCACTTCAGTATGAACTGTGCTTTAGGTAACGTAACAAGAAAGGGTCATTGCATCCAGACAAGGTTTTTATTTCCAAAAAAAACCCCCAAGCTAACAAGAGGCTCTGCTCACCATCTCCAACTTACTCATCAATATAAACATTGTCACTTGCCTTGCTGTATGACAGTCTCTCCTGCGATGTAAGTGACAGGGAACATTGCATCGAAGATGTCACTGAAGAAAAGGATACCAAACTTAGACAAACGTCTGGAAAACTGCCACGGGTGCACATTCATACATCTGTACCTCCAACCCATCAACACTTTTCCTATAGCCTCTGCATGGTTGAACCGACTGTTGTAAAGAGGCTGTGCGGCTTTATACATTATGACACCTGTAGCTCTTAAAGTTTCTCAAAGTGCAGACTTCAGAATACAAAAACTTATTCCTACCTCCTTTCATTATCATCAAGATGGGCAAACAGCACGTTCTTCTCAATAGCTTTTGCCAAAGCAGCCATAGTCTTATAATCTTTTGGAATAACCTAGGATATAATTAGAAAAAGTAACTGATTCATTTTTTGAAGAAAAATTTCTGCATTCCCCTGGGTAAATAAATTATTCAATTGCTACAACACTCTGGCTGAGTTTTTCCAGTTTCTTTCAAGCACTATAGATCTAAAGCCAAATATAGTCAACGTTTACAGCCAGTTTATGCAGAAGGTAAATAAAATCTTGTATTATTTTACGCAACTGTAAAAGCATCGTTCCATGCTAAGTTTGTAAGTTTTTTTTGCAAGAGTACAAGTATCTGTTCCACCCGTGTTTTCCTGTCTGCTCTGCCATTAGACTAAATGTAATGTTGTTGCAGCTGTCGAATAATTAAGCAATTTTTTTACATATATATTTTTATATGAACATATATTTCTATATTACTTCAAAGGGAACAGGTCTATGTTATGCATAAATGGTTTAATTGCATGACAGTTTATTCTAGCCTCCAATTAAACAGCTATATGCACAGGTCTGCTTTTTACAGTTGTCACAACACTTCACAGGCTACAGGAGCTGCATTAT
Organism: Nycticorax nycticorax; assembly: GCA_023375905.1. NCBI lineage: Eukaryota > Metazoa > Chordata > Aves > Pelecaniformes > Ardeidae > Nycticorax > Nycticorax nycticorax. The sequence continues at coordinate 57,384 of JAKFQP010001016.1, forward strand.
TTAATACACGGGATAGAAGGTGGTCTTAGATAAACTCTTGGATTGTAAGTGAAATTTTTAGCAACATTTAAAAGTTAGAGCACCTTTCTAACGTAAGATGCAGCATCCTCTTCTGTATAGACTTCTGCACTGATGGCCCCACGCCTTCTTCGACCCTTAACCACAGGGTTCATCGGAGGAGGAGGAGAGATTTCATCCTCCCGTGAGTCTGAGCGTGAACCAGACTTCTGTTGATTCAACAACTGTTTTGTTTCCTCCTAAACAGGAAGGAAGACATGTTTGTGTCACATAATCCAGTACAGCAAAAAAGCCATTACATATGCTATTCCAATTTAGCCTGCCAGTGCAAGGGAGCTTCCTGTGTACCATTACTCCCACATTAATGCAATCAGGAGACTAGAGCGACCAAGATCAAAGGCCTTTCAAAATAGATGGCAGATATGCCTTTCATTCATAACATTTATATCACAATGGTGTTTATTTTAATAAGTTACACTAATAGTTTTATAAATTAAGAAGTATAAGTTGATTCTACTTTCCGCTAGTGTATTAAACAGGCAACGAAGCAATTCTGCAAATGCTAAAAACATTTTTCCAGCTGTAAACCCATCAGTTCTTTCCCTCAGCTGGGTGGTGTTAAGCCTTTTTTCATTTGAAAGGCAGAAGAGCAATTCCTCAGAAATCCATGTTACACGAGAAACTTTTGAAACAAGGTCAAGTCATGGACCAACTCGATGCTCGATAACCAACAGTTATTTTAGGAGAAAGAAATATAAACACTGCTTTCAAAAGAGCTGGAGGAAGGATGCTAGAGGCCAAGCAGCAGGGTTTTTTCCATGAATCACACGTTTGTCAACTTTGCACGATGTTACACATTTTCCTTCTTTCCCTCGTTACCTGCTGTGCTGTGTTGTAGCAGTATCATAGAACTCCAGAGTACTTACAATGAAATGAAGTCTAACTAATTTGACACATGGAAATTTGATTCTTCTTCATATCAGAATATTCACCTTCATCAATTAAAATCAGGTTAAAAACAAAACACAAAAGCCGACCTTGGAGCCAAAGCATTTGCATCATAACAGCTCAAATGACTTTCTCCCAGTGTTAAGGAAACAGGGTTTTGTGACATGCCTTTAAAGAACAAGGGGTTATCTGTTCTCTGAGAGGTCTGGGCACTTTTAAAAGCTGGGTTTTGTCCCAGTGTCCTTGATCAAGCTGGGCAGCTCGCTGCTTGGCTGCCACACTCCACTCCGGAGGTGCACAGAGGCTATGTATAACAACACCACTTTGAGGAAAGAGACATCAGATAACCATTACAGTGAGTTTACATTTTATACCTCTCAGATAGCCAAAGAGCAAGCACTGATCCGCCGAATTACATTTCACTTCCTGCCTTTTGCCCATTGATAAAATAGTGCTACATTTCAAAACGATGGAGGCAAAATTTATTTAAAACCTCGTTTCCATCTTCTGGTTTTAGAGAAACAAGTCTCAGCTGAGATGTTGTTAAAAATAGCTTGAGGAGTAGTAAGTGTTCGGTTTAAACTGCCTCTCTACAAAGTGGGTGACACCAGTGACCACAGCACCATACTGGTTGTTCATAAACAGATACTTACCCATCAAAAAAAACTTGACACTTTTTAAGTAAGCGAACGCCAGCTGCTGTATATTTTCCAGTATCACATAAAATATTGAAATCCTGTAACTTTCAGAGATAAAAGCACTTCAGCAGCATTTAGCAAGGGAGCTGCGTATCAAAATGCTGCTCAACAAGAGACTTGCCAAGGTAATGGCCCACTCAAGGAACAAGGAAATTGCACTAATAGAAAAAGTACAACTGGTAACTTGTGCCTGATCTAATGTTACTATATGGAAAGAAGTATGCTAAGGTAGTGCATGGACACAGAAACCAGTTACAGGTGAGTAAGACAAGCCATTAACTTAAAATATATTGGCTACTCTAACCAGTCTGTATACACACTCATCAAGAGGAAGATTACCCCCAAATGGGACAAATCTCTCTATATTCACATTATGTATCACAAGACAACACTGTGCCATGGAGTGACATGCTGTTTTCATAGCAGTAGCTTTTCATGTATTCATCTTTTTAAAATACATTTTATGTAATTTCTGATACTACACCGCATATACCACCAGATCAGAGAAAAATTACACTAGGCCCTGAAGAAAGAGCAGCAGTTGTTATTCTCAGTTACCTGAGAATCTAGCCAGTGTTTATGAGTGAGAAAATGTATATGCTCAGGTTTAGAAGCTCCTCAAATTAAACACATAATGGACAAAGGCACTGATTTTGCTCTGTACTGATAAGTGTAACCAACACCTGGATTTTAGAATCATAGAATGTTAAGGTTGGAAAAGACCTTTAAGATCATGAAGTCCAACTGTTAACCTGACACTGCCATCCCACCACTGAACTGAAAGGTTTAGTAATAAAATTACATCCAAGCGTTGATCCTGGTCTTCCAGCTGATGGAGGAGTTCAAGAAGTTTTAAGTGTCAATGACTACTAATCATCATTATTATTTTTCCTGGCAAGTAAGAAATAGTTATTAACTCCATTTAAATTATTACAAGTAATAAATGTAAGACTTCACACACTCTTAAGACTATCAGCTACTGAAGACAACCTTAACAATTTCAGAATTATGTTTTACACTGTATAGACCAGCATCTGGTAATTGTCACCACACCAGAAACTGTCTCAACTTCTTCTGGTTCATTTTTATTTAATTTATATAAGCTCTCCACTTACTTTTTAAAAAAAAAACACACTCAGGAGTTAAAAAAGCAGTGTTGGAAGCTCTGCCGTAAGTTCACAACTGCAGAGTATATCTTTCTTAACTGCCATGTTTTGCAAAAGAAACACTTAGTAAACAGGAAAATATTCAGGTATTTTGGAAGCAGGGCAGGTGGCAGGGAACAGGTACGATGACTAGATATCAATCACACTTCATAATTCCAGCTTTCTATAAAGCCTAATATGCACATAACTGCATTACACACAGCATTTCAAACCTGCGCTTATTCCAGTGGACAGCCATGTCCAATATCCGAGATTCATCTGGCAGTCTGTAATAATGATCTCTACATTAAATTTCCATAGCTCAAACGACATTACACGGCCAAGCACAGCACTGGGTAGCTATTAGCTTTTAGCATGCATTGGTGTTACCAGACACATACACACAGCAAAGAGAAGAGAAGCCTTAGTACACCACAAACAGATAAAATAAAAACATTTATACAACCGACATGTAGTAATTAGATTCATGTAACAGCTTTCATAACTCAGAAGAGGGCATCCAAATTCCTATAGTAGCTACAACGACCTCAGAGGCAGTAATTTTAATCTTTCTGAACATAAATTCAAAAGCGTGTTTAAATGTCTCCAATGTATTTTAATAACATGACAGTGAATCAGCTCTGTGTGTGTGCGCTGTGGAAGAGATGAGTTGTCAGGATAACTAGAGAGAAAATAGTAACCTTGCTTCAGATTTAAATGGTGTTTCTTCAAAATTCACTCTTAAAAAAAAATACTGTATCTCATCCTCAGTTTCATCCAGTCTAACAGATGAACAGATTCACAAAGTATATTGAAAGCTCGCTCTGCTTTATTAAAGATGTAGTAGACTTTAGTTCTGGAAGGCGAAGCAGATTCCATTTCAAACATTTTTGCTCTACCAGAGCTAAGCACCGGGTCAGAGCTGATTAATAATAGTACTTAGCATTTGTGCTTTCCAGACACGGATGTCAGAGGAGTTTGCTAGCATAGCACAGGATGTTCACTGTTCTGTTACTTGATAGCTATTAAGGTACCGTGTTATCTGGTTAAACTAAGGCAAACCCATTAGACTGGATGGTGAAATTACTTAGAGAAAGCTGCAGCAACTTTTAAGTGCAAGAAGAAAAATGCTACAGTTCCACTTTCAGCTACAGCTGCGCTAGTGGGCATGTATAACCCATGCCAACACAACTCCTAAAAGATCCTTACCAAAATTGTCAGAGTAATTTAAGGGGAAAAAACATTATCTAAATAGTTTTATTTTCAGCTTCCTTAGAGGCTGACAGAGTACATAGACAAACTACTTGCACCAGAATAAAATCATCGAGAGTTATTTGACTCTGGAATACATGTGATTAAGTTCAGAGCTAGACTTGTTGTCTTGCTAAAAAGAAATTAAGTTCCCTTTAATCTTAAATACTGCACACTAACCCTAAGTCCACTACACAAAAGCATCCGGATATTCCTATTTTATATCCCTACGTATGGATTGGTTTACAATTTATTCTAAGTGTAGCAATGCAGTTTACTTTGTAAAGTTTTGTATATCAACACTTGTGGTCATATTTTTAAAATTGTCAATCTGTTAGTACTTAGAAACTCAAGAATCCAAGGTGGGAAGGAGGCTCGGCAACACGGAGGGACAATACATTTTTAAGAACCTGATTACTACGTGGTTTGCTGCTGGTATTCTCTCTGAAAGAGAATGCATTCAAGATGCAACCACACACACAAAAATATCAGACATCTTATAGAGTTCTCATTCATTTAATAAGCAAAGTGTTCCTCAAATACATTGGGAGTATAGGAGGTTAGCTTGCAGCATTTGGTCCTTTTCTAGTATCTACCTTGACCACTTCCATTAAGAGGTAATTTCCACGATACACACTTATGATCTCTAGTGTTAATTTCTTTCTTTACATCAGCAATTAGTAACTAGTTAAAATTTAAAAAAAAGACAATGAAAAAAGATCTACCTCCCATATACAACCAGTACTGAAAGCAACACCTGCAAATGACTGCTGTACAAGGTCACAGCTACATTATTTACTAATGGTGTATTCTGAACAGAGTCACTGTATCTAACTTTTCCTCTGCAGTAGCCTCTAAAGCCTCCCTTTTTCATAGCAGCTTCTTTTCCTATCTGCTCAGATTTCAATATATAAAATGAACAGTTTAATAAGAATATGAAATCACCGATTCAAATATGACCACTGAGATGACAAAATGCTTTCCATTCCCAAGATCCCAGAATGCTTCCAACAACAACAAAACCACCAAAAAGACCTTGAGGACAAACGCAAGAGGAACAAAGCAAAACACCGACACCTTCTCCCAGGAGAAGGCAGAAACAGGCTTGCTCTCCTAGATTTGGAATACAAATACTTCTGTTTGACTTCAGCTAGACCTGGATAACTACCACTGGCCTGCTATTTCTGTGCTGTACCCAAATTATTATAAACCATTTGTCTCAATATAAGAAACCGAATGCCTATCGCCAGTGTCTAAGCAAGGTCAAACGCCACGATTACCATCTAACTACACGTATGCTATCTATCGGGTTCTATGAGTAAGCATTAGTCGAGGATTACATCTGCATCCCAGCTGGGTGTCAGCTCACGTTCTGCCCTGCATGCTGCGTTATGACAGAGGTGCTTTTACACTGTGATCGACTAGCATGAACTACTGGAAAAATAGGATTTGTTTTCCTAAAGCACCAGTTCCGATTTCTAATGGCCAATACAAGCGCTGGTCAAATCTGAAGCTCAGCCTCTAAATCACAAAGAGATGATGTAAATTTAGGTTGTTCTACTCCCCTCCCGCTATGTATTTTTACCTTCTCCAATCTTTCAAAGTATTCTCTGAGGAATCCCATGGGTCTTTCAGGTCTCACTGTGCATAATTGTACAATGCAATCCTTCAGAACTTGCTGGATGTTGTGTTTTTGGACGTAAAGTTCACACTCCCGAAGGCTACGCTCCTCCTCGCTGCTGCTGCTGCTAGAAGCTGCCATTGCTGAAGATAAGAGAAAGAGAAGGTTAAATAACTAGTGGAAACAGATGCTGCTGCCTGATATAGTCAGGCACATTATGCTGCATTATCATCTACTGATATCACAGCATAAAACTACCTTTATCTCTAAGACTAGCAACTAAGCTAAATCATGAAAGAAAAAGCTGTGAACTTATGTAGTACCTGGAAAGAAATTAAAAAATCTGGGTGCTCTATAGTCACAGGCACAAAACTAAAAGCATTTGATTGAGATGGAAAAGCTTCAACAACTCAAGCCCTGTGAGCACTCAAAGTCAGGGAAGTTTCCACCTAAACTTTCTGCTGATTAAGCCTAGCATTTCATAGGATCAGAGGCTCACTTCGTAAACAGAGCTGTATGGTCTGCATGGGGTCATGTGGATGACAACCAGGAGAGGCGGGTGGAAGCTGGGAATCCAAGAGACAAGTATGAAAAGTATTAGGAAGTGAAACTTGTCCAGGTTGAAGCCAAAGCCACTTTGCCAAAAGCTAAGGCAGAGTCCAGTGACATAAATTATGGAATTAGAGGCGTTTCTCCTAAAAAACCTATTCTCTAGTTTAAACTGGTCCATACTTCATAACTGTCTCCGTGGATACACTGCAATCCCCCAAAAAATATTACCGCAACTGTAAATAATCAAGAGTACATCTTTAAAAACATCTGTTACAATGCCAGGTTTTCAAGAGACTTTAAAATTATAGTGCCAGCTGTAACACTTTCAAAAATGTCCTTAAGCAGGTTTTTTTCCACCCCTTTCAGGTTATAGAACCATTTTTAAATATATACATATATATAAACATTTCACATTATTTTCATCATAAAGTAATTAACACTGAGACAGCTAAAGAAACAGGAAAGACTTTCTCAGGGCATTTTTTGATTAAATATAAAGAAAGTTACCTGGTACAGGGACAGTGGCAACAGCTTATGAATATGCAGTAAGATACGTTGATCCCAGGATCAGCTTTTAAAAGGGGAAAAAACGGGTTGAGACAAAATAATTTTGAGAAATGACAAGTCACTGAAAAGCCAAGCGGTGCAGTTGTATTATGCATTTTACCCTACTGAGGCAGCAGATGGAGAAGCGTAGGCCACACAGGCAACATAACATTGTGCCCCTTCGAATTATGCTACTGGAGATTACAGGAGGAGTTAATGCAAAATCGCAAACACTTCAAACAGGTTTTATTCTTGTCGCGGTTAATCCCTGCGTAAGTATGCACAGACAGATGTATTATGCGTTGCATAAACGCCAAATATGGACTTCACATGGACTGAAAAAGCGCCTTAAAGTTCTCCAGTTACTTCTTTTGTTTAGACAACTCGCACAGTGAAGGTCAG